>VZRF01001860.1:479826-523615 GCA_013396875.1 Vireo altiloquus
AAAGATCCCTTTTGGCAATTGCAAAGGAACTTGGTTGGATGGTTTGATTGTTGTCTTTGTACAATCACACCAAAAATGACAAATTTCTGTAAAAATTTTTGATTTGGGGAAATACCAATTATTGTTTTTTTTTTTGTTTCGGCTCAGAGAAACCTAAAATGTGATGTAAAAATCCATTTCCATTGAGCCAAAGATTTTCAATTCCTGAGGTTCATACGGAGCCTCAGAGAGAAATTTGGTCCAGACATCCCATCCATTTGCCGAATTCAAAGTGGACTGAAAGAATTTTTGAAGGATGTTGTCTGAAAGAGAGAGAAAGGAAATATCGAACCAATGATAGACTAATTAGAATTTTTAAATATGAAATCCAGTGAAACTGACAAAAAAAAAAAAAAACAACAAACCAAAAAGCTAAAAAAAGGTAGGTACTTGGCTTGTCTTTCCAAAAAAAACAATTTAAATACCACAGTGAGAAAAATAGGCTTCCAGTAGAATTAAAGGAGAACAGCAGTCTTTTCAAGTAGGTATTCTAAATTGTCTTGTTCTTTCCAAGAACTATGTAAAGTGTGTCTAAGCTCCTATTTTAGGTTTTGGCTTTGAAAATAGACTAATCTCACTATCCACAGTCAAACACATATCTTCACGATGATCAGCGTGGGAAGGAGGCTGACAGAGCATGGTATTACCTCGTAAAATCCTGTGCAGCTTAGAGTGGAGGCAAGTTACATATTTTTCCTCCTCTTCTCTTGGAAGAGAGAATCTTTTCAGTATAATCATCTGAGTGAAAATACTATAAATGCTATAAAAATATTAATAGCTGATGGGAAAGACTTAGACTTTTTTACATAGGATATAGGCCTAGGGTAGATAGAATTCCTTCTCCCCACAGTGAATGGCCATAGAAGACCTAAAGAGTTTCCAAGTCTCAATTTACACAGTGGATTAGCCTTCAGCCTGTTGTCCTGAAGAAGCTAAATATGTAATGCAAATGCATTTTAGAGGACCTGAGTGGTTATGCTTGAAATTAGAGTGAATACTTTCTTATAAGGTGGTTGTCATGAAACTGGTATGTGCAGAAATGAATATCCAAAAGACTAAGTTCAAAACTCAGAAGCAGAAAGAGAATACATGAACTTAGGGAGTTATAGGATAAAATATCCCAGAATATCTTAGATGTTGCTGACAAAGTATTGAATTTCACTATGTGTTTGCATGAAGGCCTGTTTCTATATTTCACTGAAAGGGAATGACCCACTGTGCTTCTAGAGTGAAAGATTGTCAAGAAACTGAACGACCAGTATTCTTACTACATGGTAAATCTCAGAAGCAAAATACATGTATAAATATAAGTAATACAAATAATACAAAATAATAAAAATCTAGACATGTAAATTAATTATTATAAGCCAGTATATTTTTAATATCACTAAATGATAATTCAGAAAATATTTTATCTATTTTTAAAAGTATTCAATTGTTGACTATTTCATTGATTCAAAATTAATGAGATGCTTTACAAGTCATGTTTGTATTTTCAAAAGCAATTATTGTTTATCAAATCACTTTACATTGTGTGAAAGGTTAGGGCATAACAAATACTCCACAGTTTTAGAGACCTAAGAATTTGGGTAGGACTCAGCTGCTTAAGTAGGTACATGCACAATGGAGTAGAGCAACTGAGATGGCATAATCTCATTTCCATAGGAAAAAGAAGTGTCGCATGTTTAGGATTAAATGATTTGTGGCTTGGGAGCAGTCCCCGCTTCTCAAGGTACAAGAAATACTATTGGGTAGACTGGAAACTGAGAATCTGGCAAATATAACTTAGATTCTAGTTGCACTGGAACTTTTAAAAAGAAAGCCAAAGACGTTGTAATGGGTATTTATGCCTGTATGTGGGTATGATTTGAGAGATGTCAAAAATATAGATTCTTGAAAAACTATTAAAGATACAAAACTAAAATCAAATATAGTAAATTTTTATGAACACTTCTATTTAAATAAATCTAGCATAGTAATGAATATCTTAAAGGGCTAGCAGTAATATAGAAGCATCAATGGAACTGCTTACCTGTTTAGTAATTTCTGGTAGAATTATTCCTTTATAAAGTGATAAGTTGAAAAAAATTCTATATAATAAAATTTATCTATATAAACATTGACATGAAGCAGATATTTTTAATCCCATTGCTCTCCCCTGGTGAAGTAAACAATTTTTAGCAGTAAATTTGTAAATTTCAATAGCTTTTTAAATTAAGCCTTCAGTGGAATATCAGAAAAAGTATCAGATACTAGAAACAGTGCTAGATCCATAATAGTAAAACAGCATCTGATTACACTGAAACAAATGAAGGAGAATCACATAGGTAACACATATTTGATACCACNTAGGTAATACATATTTGATACCACACATTTATGATGAACAGGTCATTGTAATAAAAATTATGTATATTAAACATGTGTTTTATGAGATGAATATGGAAAGTGATCACCTCTACTTTATTTTATGCCAAATCAATTTTGTTTGGAAATAAAGCCTTTATTTTTAAAACAGTTCCACCAGGAAAACATAGGCAATAGGATTCATGATCAGATATACAGCAAAGTAGCAAAAACATTAATGGTACAAGCTGTCTGACTTTTACGTCTGATGAAACACAATGTAACATAGATTATTGCTTACTCAACTCCAAAAATATAAAGATGAATGATACCTCTCTTTAGACCTAGTATGAAGGATAACTTTCAAGTCAGTGAGAGTTGAACTTTCATCTTCCATTTTAAAAACTTTTGCTATGGCAGTTAAGCAAAGATGTTATTTTAGATAATGCTTAATCCCCAATAAATACATGTTTGTCTATGGAGTTACAATCTGTCAGGAAGCATTCCAGGAAGAGTAGAAACCATTAAAATAGAAAAGGAATATAAATAAAAGCTTGATATAGCCTTAACACTCCCATCCATGGTAACTGTAAAATAAACTATAAAAATGTAGACGATAAAAGGAATCTTTGTTCTTCTTTCTCTGCTGTCTTGCATGATAGCTTCTTCTTTTTATGAATCACCATTGTTGGGCTACCAAGTAGGCAAAAATGGCAAATTTACATCTTCTATTAACTTACAGCAAAAAATAAGTAGGGGTTTGTTCTGGGTCTGGATTTTTTTTTTTTTTTTTTTNGCTGTTTTAATTCCTTTTTTTTTTTTTTTTTTTGAGTTTTATAACATAAAAAATCCAAAAAATTTGTATGTTGTCTGTATGTAAAAGTCTCTGTGGAGACTAAAAATTACAGAGTTGCAGAGACAGATGCATGAGAATCTGAGATTCCATTCTGGACATCAGGGCATATATGAACCTGGAGACCAGAGACAGGAGACAGGAAGAAAGAAATGTCAGCAAAATGAAGAGAATTAATTAGCATTGAAACAAACAGATTGGGTCATACCCTATTATTATGATAAAATGGTAATTATTTATGACTAATTAATTTCTCAATATCGTGAAGCAACTATTTTTAAATAAAAGAATTCTTGAATGATATAATCATATTTTTTGCATAATGTTTGTTACAGTGCCAAATAGCTAGAACACTGGATAAAGGAAACCTTTCCAGCTACTAGTTTGTTACAGCATGCAGACAACTGAAAATATTATAGCACTTCATGCTATCACATATTACTGGCCAAATTCTACTGCACTGGACATTGACATTCCAGATTTCCAGAGGATGATGTCATACAGTATGGAATGTCATTTTGATCACTTATGGTCAGCTGAGAAAGATTTATGTCCCATAAACATTCAACTCAAGATCCTGTTGTAAATGTCTTATTTTTTTGCATTGGTAGATCTTTCTAAAACATTAAATCCAATAAAAGCAATGCTCTATTTAGGACGAGTGTTCTCCATCTTTATGTGGTAATTTCTGTGCACAGAATACCCCACAATCCATCTCCTCCAAAAAAACTCAACAAATAGAAATGCCCAAACCTATCACCACCTAAGCATTAAGTAGAAGAGTTCCTCAGCAGACTAGCTTAGCAGAGCACAGCAATACTCTGATATAGCTGTCTTTTTTACCCTAAAAGCAGCTGTTAAGAGATCAGTTTGAGAATCTTTCTTTTGGGCAAAGTTGACTAGTATTACGTGCCTCTGTGTAGTTAAATTATTGTTATTTTTTTCATGTGAAATCTCAGGAAAATTATGTCATTCTGACTGCTTTAACTGTGGGTTGACATAAGGCCTGAGCATTTTAAAGTATTTTCTCTGCAATATTGATTTGCATGTATATTAGATTTTTGCTTTGGATTTTTCTCCTATTCATGCTGAACATTAGAGGGATTATTTTTCTGAGTTATTAAGTGTCTTTTCTTTGTACTTTGCACCTTTAGTAAGTAGTAGATCATGACCCAATTCACTAAAGAGTTACAAATCATAACAGCAACGCTTATAATAATTTCTGAGTCATGTTCTCAGGATAATAGAGTGGCAGAGTTGAGAACCTTGTGTCTTATCTACAAAACTGAATGTAAATAAAGGGTTGACAGGCATATCTTTGCTTCTATAAATTTGCATTGTATTAGGATGTTAGTGTAATATCTTCTGGCCCAAGAGGGCAGTGATATTGCTATAATTCTTTAAATCAGCGGTGATACTTACTTGTGAATTTACATAGGAACAGGTATTTTCAGCATTGAGTCACTGAACATTCACAAAGGAAGGCAGGTCAGGTCCAATTTTCCAGTTAATGACACACTGAATTCCAAGCATGGCCTATGGCAGTCCTATATGCAGCATCCAAAGAACAATATTTGTATTTCACACACAGTTAATATTATGGCTTTGAGAGCTAAATACAAAGTTTAATTAATAATTTAATTCATGATGCATAATTTAAAGCAAATTGGACTTTCTTTGACATCCCTACTATGGAAGAAAACTGGTTAAAGACTTAAAAGGAGTAAGGAAAAGCAGCATTATTAATTAAAATTAGTACAGAATTGTATAAAAAAACTTCTGTTGGTGTGGGTGAGAAAGAAGATTGTTAGAAATGTGCTTCTACCTTAACACTAAATAAATGCAGAGCTTAAAAGGGTAGAATAAAGTCTGGGTGTTATTTGATCCAGTTTAATACTTGAATAACAAACCACTGATTTGTCTTATCACCTTCAATGTCATGATATAGTGTATGTCTGTTATCTTCTTGAAAGTTAATATCCTTATTTAAAAAATAAATGGTTGGATACGAGTATATCCTTCCCAGTTAAAATTTCATATCTCTACAAATATCAAAATGAAGAGAGTACAGTAAAGTTAGCACCACAGATTTTTTTCTTTGACATCTTGCATCCAAGTGTCAGTATGAAACTATATTTACAGTGGTTTTATAAAAAAATTACACTTTTAAAAATTACCCTCTGTAAAATTAGGTCCATCAGGCAGATAAGGAAATGCAGAGTTAAAAATGATAGGCAGTGTTCCTTTATTTTGTAACATTACAGAAAAGCAATTTAAAATCCCATTCCAGACTTCAAGTATAAATAATTGGAACTGTACAGATCTCAGCACCTAATTAGGCATAATAGGGTTTTTGCTGCATAGCTTTGTGAAGGCAATCAAAAGGAAAATGCCTGCCACTGCAGACTGGACAATTAATTTTTTAGATCTCATTTAGTTTAAAAATAATACTGTTTGCTTTTATAAATTCCTAAGTCAAAATGCTTAGAAGAATTATTTTCCAGGTTTGCTCAGGAAAACATTAAATTTTCTCTGCACTGTAATTACTGCACTTAACTACTCCATATATTGCTGAAAACATATCTCCTCTTAAAAAAAAGTTCCTTCCTTTCCCAAAAGGAATGTTCATAGTTGGTTCAGCTCTCCAACTGTATGAGAACTAGGAAAGCCAAACTGTTTAGTATCATGTAAATGAAAGTAATTAATGAAAAGATGAGTAGAACAAATTACTCCCTCAATGCCAGAATTATAATTTTTTACAAATTAAAAAAGTAAGATCTGATTCTACCAATTTCCAGTTTCTTTGTTCAGATAAATAATAACTTTGGTTATTTAATGTAATTCTCTTTGAGTAAAATACTCCCTTTCTGAATGTATTATGGCTTTTATCAGAAAAAAAACAGTGTAAAACATTAAATCCAAGAGGATTTCTTCTTTTCTTGTGTCTTAAACTGGTTTTGCTAAATTGGTAAAGATGAGGTACACGAAGAAAACCTGGGAGGGCCTGTGGTCCTTTCTCTTCTCTTAGCGAACTGTCACGGAAGAGCTAACAGTATTATTCTTCTGTGCAATTTGCTTAATGACAAATGGTTTAAGTGTCAGCTGGAAATAGATATTTTCTCATTTAGGAGCAGGAAAAGCTCATTCTATATAATAGATTTTAACAAAAAAACATTATCTACATGCTGAGTATAAATCTAGGTGGATTTTTATTATCTTGTGGACATTATTGACAGAAAACAAAATTATATACTTTGACGTCAATTTACCCTAGGACACATAATGAACACGAAAACTTGTTTCATGAAGCTGAAATGAACTCTGATCTTCTAACACACTGTTCAGTATCTCGACTACAAAAAGATGAGAAATCTTATCTCAGGAGACCGAGCAGAAATTGGCTGCACTATTTAGAAAAAATAAAAGGTATATAGAGTTCAGTACCTTTGCTCTTTAAGGAGGAGGAATTCTACAATGTGCTAATAGGATTGGAACTCTGACATTTTAACACAGACTACTTACAATGAATTTAAATTTTTTCTTCTAATAAAACAAATGACCTGGAACATTTAGAAAAGATAATAGTCTTGTTTCATCAATTTTACTGGAAAATATTTTGCTTTGTGATCCTGGGGAGTGTGTCCCTTAAGATTTTGGTTGTTGTGTTGCCATTTGCTTTTATCATGGACGGTTCAGTAATTCCAGTCAGAGAAGAGATGTACTACAATCCATCCTATGTGATAAGGAGGCTACAAGCAACACCTTTGGGACTACCCTTTAGTCCATATGTGTGGTATAAAAATCACAGAGAAATTTTGGCATCTCAGAATGAATTCAAATGCTTGAATTCAATGCTTGGATATTGAATTGTTCATAAATGACACAGTCTGCTGTAATATAAAATGTGTATTTATATATTTCCTTGGGGGAGATGATTACATTATCATTACTACTCATTAGAATATATGGAAACATACGATGCAAGCACTGCCTAATGGGGAAGGAAAATACTTTTGCATAGCTTAAAACTTTACCAACCTGGCTTCTTAGAAAATGTTAAGAATCAGACTGTGGGGCTTCATAGATATGTGGGTCTGAGCACAGGAAACAGAGGCACCCAAGAGATGCAACTGTTTCACAGCAGCTTCCACAAAAGGGTGCCAGAAACTACTGAGGGCAGTGTGTTGGTTTCTGGGATGGGGAAAAAAATCAGAAGGAACTGTGCATCTCACAGGGTTCTAACTGCATTGTATAAACTCAGAAAAGTTCACATGAGAAGAACAGAGAAGCCAGAGAAGCTATTTCCTGTATAAAGCTCAGTTACAAGACTTTACCAAGAAATGCAGAGAGAAAGTAACACTATATTATTGGAATGAGTTTATCAGTTTTCATTGGCATTAAAAATAAAAAATGAAAATCCACAAAAACGCAGGAAGAATGGTATCTTGATTAAGGGGAAATCAAATTTCCTACAAAAAGCGAATGAAATAATTGTGATGGCTTAATTTCCAGCAGGAAATAGATGAGGATAAAACTCAAATATGAAGAACTTGGGAAAAAAATGAAATACAGAATGAGATAAAAAGACTAATTGAGAAAAACTTTATATCCTAGTGAAAGTGAAAATAACTTATTTGAGGAAGTAAAAGCAGGAAATTTCAAAACTGATGTGTTTTTATGTGTATCAGAGATTCCTTGTGAAATTCACTGCATAATAATACAACTCTGTTTATGGGTGAAGGTGAGAGAGGGTTTGTATGTTTGTCTAGACACCAATTATGTGTACATGTATGTGTATAGAAATGTTTAACCCCTTGATCTTTCTTTGAATATGATTCATTTTGTTATTCCAAAAAGAATTTGATTTTCCATTTAACTTTGCATTGAACAAAGAGTATATAGATGAAAAGCTGAGGAGCACCATGATTTTACAGGAAACCACAGTAAATAATTTTTTGACAATGTAAAAACCTCTTTTTTCAGGATTTAAGAATATTTAAAAATATTAGATACTAGAGTAAACAAAAAACCACCCCCAAACTACATATATTATCATATAATCCCCTAATTTTTATGTGATCACTGACACATCTTCCCACACATTGTTACTGGTTGTGTTCTGAGATAAGATATTGAGCTATATGGATCATGACTTCAATTTAATATCCACTTTAATATTCTGTAAAAATTATAACTGGAGTACGTGAATGAACAAAAACAATTTCTAAGCAAGACAATGAAAACAATTGGAGAATTAGTTGGATAGAAAAAGGTGAGGTTCAACCTTCATTTGGAGGAAAATTTTTCTAAGGTTTAGTAGGGTTTCTTGAATTACTTTCTAAGTTAAAAACTATTGACAAACGAAAATGGACACCCAAAGTGCAGGAACATTTTCTGTGAAAACTGAGATGAAACATGTTCATACTCATTGATAAATATAGTTTTAAAGTCAAATAAGCTTTTAATTAATTACTTTCTGAAATGGAACAAAACATTCTTACACAGAAGGTGGAAACTTCACGTTGTTTTAAATTAGAGACTTTTCTACAAGAAAAAATAAAGCCATTCTCTGAAAGTTTAATGATCTACTGTTTTCTGACTTTTTTATGAGTTCAAATCGTGTGAAATGGAGTGAGGAAAAAAAAAAAAAAGACATTGTCTTAGAAATAGGACAGGACTTAGCCTGAGATTTTTCAGAGCGATGTTCATTTGGGATCATGGATACATAGAATGAAATTACTGAGCTCACTGTCTAGTAACAAATGGTGCTTAGCTATAACTTATCTTCCAGAGCCTTCTAAGCTTAACTGAAGAGACTGTGAGATGGAGAATTCATCAATTCCTTTGTCTGGGTGATTCAAACTCCTCATAGTTAAAAAATTGTTCCTTATTTAAATATTTCCAGCATCAGTCTTCACACTTTACGTTTTGTTTTACTTTTCTTCAGTAGCTAAAAGAATCCTCATATAATCAACATTATTTTTCTGTGAAGGTGTGTGGTTATTTCTTTTTTTTGGATAAAGTAAAACTGAGAAAGCAGCTTAAATTTCTCAGTCTAATTACTTGCTCAAGCCTTTGAATGTGTTTTTTGATTCTGTACCAGTCCACAAGCTTCCTGCTACTAAAAAATTGATATTTTCTTCTATATGATTGACAAAAATTGAAAATCCAGACTTCAACCACTGTAGAAGCAATTCTGTTCAATGGAATACCCCTTAAGTTGACAATTATCTGAGATCTACCAGTTCTCATACTTGATTATGTGCTTTGCTACTATTCTAAAGAGCTAATTCATGATCAGAGTGAGATACTGAAGGGAATACAGAAATCTAAAGAGGATCACATCATTGACAGGCTATTCTATGAAGCAAACATTCTTCTCAAGAAATGAAAATGCTTGACATGTTTTTCATGGAGCCATGTGGAGTGGCACTGATTTTGTTCCTGTTTGTTAATTCTTGATCAAATCTCAGATTGGTGCTTCCTTTTTCATTTTGAATATACAGGTTCATTTGTTGGTTGTGTTTTGGAAAACTTTTTTTTATTTTTTACTACTGATAGAAGAAACATACTTTTATCTTCTCTCACTTTCTCCTCCATTTTAGGAGTTACAGTGCTTGAAGGGCCTATTTATGCAGTGGGAGGACATGATGGTTGGAGTTATTTGAACACAGTTGAGAGGTGGGACCCTCAAAGTCAGCAGTGGACATTTGTGGCAAGTATGTCAATTGCCAGAAGCACTGTTGGAGTAGCAGCATTAAATGGCAAGTGAGTAGGGTATGCTTACACAATTGAAACACTTATTTTGAAAACCAATGAAGCTTAATTGTCATTGCTTTCCCTTATTAAGTTGCAGTGGCATTGAAATGTTCCAGAGTAGATCAAATGGTCAAAGCTGCTTTAATAACTCTGTTACACTACGAGAAACTGAGCTATGTTTCAATGGTGCATAAGCCCTGCAGCAGACTAGCAGAAACAACATCTAGACAAATAACCCTGGAAATACTGATGCAAAGTCATGAAGAGCTTCATATGATTATGCATATATATTCCAACTATGTTTCTTTTTCACAGCTGACCATATATTTAATGCTTCCCAATTAATAGATACTCAATTGAATTTTGCATGAAACTTATATGAAACACTTAAATTAAAAGAAATGTTATCTGTGTCCCAGAAAGGTAGGATGGATACCACTGAAAGTGGAAAAGCAATAGTCTCACTGCAGCAAATAGAAATATACTATTGATTTTTAGTCTTTTTATCTGAGTAACCATCTTTTAAAATATCCCATATGCCAAGAACTTCAACTTGAAAGCATTTGTAAGGACCAAACCTTTCAACTCCCTGGAGCTGTTCTTGCTATATTGCTGTTCCACACAACTGACGTGCTGCATTGCTCAGGATATTGGAAAGGGATATCTCATTGGGAAACAAGACGCTGGATTTAACATTCAGCAAAGAAAAAAAAAAAATAGGATGGAAATTCTGAGGAGTTTTTTCCTTGGTCATTCATTATGATTTCTTTCTTCTGAGTGAATTAAATAAATAAATGAAATGCAGTAGATGGTCTTTGAAGTGAGAGAGTTATAAACTATTCTGTGTGTCTATCTCTCACACTGCTTTGGGCACTTTACCTGAAATGGATACTGGATGTTAAATATTTCAAATGTGAGCTTCTTGAAATACTTGAAAAAATACAGCCTCTTCTTTTGTGTTTTAATGTGGGAAACTTTTCAATTTGTGATCTTCCATTGCTTTATAGTTGCCTTAAGTTTTTTCCATTTAAATTAATTTTAAGCAGAAAAATGAAAATTGTATTTTTCTATCAGCTTATGATGGAAATAAATAAAAAAAAAATCTTTCATATTCTGATCTCCTCAGGCTCTGACTGAGGTGATTAATTTGTAAGGAACCTCTTATTAGTTCCCAATGTATTGAAGTGTTTTTGAAGCTCACTTGTTAGACCATGCAAGTAAATTATTAGTTATTTTGCTGTTCAAACAAATTGAAAACAATACTATCTGAATTTGGTGAAACAGGGTGCATGGAAATTAATGTTATTTCACTGAAATGCATTTTTAAACTGAAATTCTTGTATCAACATCTTTCCTAAAACATGAAAAGGATTGTGTCAATATCTGCATCATGTTCTAATTTGAAAAAGATTTTATTATTGAAGTAGCAATAAAATCTTACTGAATTTCTCAGAAATTCAGAAAAAATAACTATCTGAAGTATTATTTTTAAAATTTTAAACTTAGTCCATTTCACGAGGTTCTTTTCTATAATCACATTGCCTTACTACATTTCAAAGTTGCAGTACTGCTGCACCCAGGAGCGCTTAATGGAATATCTTCTCCCAGTTCAAAAATCACCAGGCTGTCACCTCCAAATTTCCCAGAGAAAGAAGATAGAATAGTTACTATCCCTCAATGAGGTACACAGGCAATATTTATTTTCTTAAATGTCTTAGTCATAAGGGGAAGCTAGAACAACTAATAAAAGATATAGGTTGTTTTCTAGATAAAAGACACATGACAAATTTATTTTCCCAGAACTTCAACAGAACAATTTATCTGGTGCTACATAGGAAATAAATATTTAAGATGATAAAAAACATGAATAGTACAGGGATTTGAAGAAGAAAAGGACTGTATGCAGTAACTAGGATGCCACAGTTACCCCTGGAATTCTTTAAAGATCTCTCCTGGGTTAAAAGAATGTAGCACAAGAGGAAGTTAGTTAAATTTGCAGACAATTCCAAGTGGCACCAAAGGGGACAATATCAGGTGTTTCATGTTGGACACATGAATATGGAAGTATTTGGATGACCTTAAAAAGCAGCAGGAATAGAATATTTAGTAGTTTATATGTGAATTAACAAGCCTTGTGTTTGAAGAAAATTAATATTAAGAAGTAAAAGAAGAGGTAAAAAAAAAGCTGTGTATGTTGATAGCACAGAAAAAGAACAGAAGAGGAAATCTATAGGGGGGGAAAAGAAAATGCTACAGAAGAATACATGAAGTCTAGTTAATATTGGAAATATTTAATGTTATTTGGCTTACTGTGTGGAATTATGGTCATCCATATTGAAGGAAGTTCAAGTAAAATTGAAAAGCTCATACAGTGTATATCATGACTATCAAGAATGCCTGTCATACCAAAGGAAAGCAACAAAACTGTTACAGTTGGCAAAGGAACAGATGCACAAAAGAGATACAATTCAGCTGGGAAAACAGAGATGGAATAAAAATAACATGGGGACAATAACATCGTGTCCACAAAACTCTCATCAGGTTCTAAATGCCTGTTTATTGATTCATAGAAAGGGTAATATTATGTGGTTTTATGCAACACCAAGGACTGGAATCTGAGAATTTTCCTTTTCAGTAATATTTTTGTTTTTCCAAGTCAACAGTGGGTTCTGGGTACCACTAACAATGTTTACTGAGGTTTTGGAGATGCCATCTCCTTCATCTTCACATGTTTCTCATAGTCAAACAGTAATGGAAGAGTGGACCATGTTATCGTTTCTCTCTCTCTCTCTCTCTCTCTATATATATAAAACTATTTACTGTTAACTTGATATCTTTGTCAATTTTTAACATTCTTGGGTAGGTGTTGTAGGACTTTCCATGACTGTAGAACTTCCTGGGTTGAAACATGGTCAGTAGCTCCTTCTGATATGGAAACAGCATCATCCCTTCTTCCTTGTTGCTGTTAACAGCCCTATTGCACAGACTGGAACAGAAAAAGTACAAGAACTTCCTCAGATCAGCAATAGATGGAGGTGTTAAAATGTGAAATGGAGATTTACACTTTGAAAAAACTGGGAGGGGAATGGTGCTTTTTATATGCAGATAATGAGTCAGAAATTGGGATGGTTTATTTGAATTCTTCTTTGAGGCTGGTGTAAGTGGTGTCTAACTAGTGTGCAATTTATACTATGTAAGATTAGCATCCTGCAGTTGTCAGCAGATAGTATTGAAGCAATAGAACCTTTCTACACTATGAGTTAGCAGCACCAAGAAACCAAAAGTATGAAAATGTCTTATTTTTTCCAGAAACTTTTTAAAATTATCACTTACTTTTTCAAGATTTTCTTAATTTCTTCATTTTTAAACTCAGGAAGAAAAAAAAATGTAGTTGACACCTTCAATCCAATTCAGTTCAATAAATACTAATCCTTTTGGTAACTTAAATTTTTAAGTAAATGCCTCCAGATTTATAGCTAATACCATAGCTGTTAATTAGCCTTCTATTAAAAAACTGTCTAATACATGAACCACACATTCCCCAAGAACACTAAACCTTTACACTAATTTAATTTAATAACATATTTTTGCTAATAGTGTACCTCTAAGTAAAAATGAAGTTGTCTACACACTTTCATCAGGAATACATACACCTCAAACACATTCTCTGTATCATACAGATTTATGTTATTCCAAATATTTTTGTGTCACTACGACAACTGAAGTTTCTCTATATTGCTCTATTATTTGGCCACAAAAACTGAATTACAAAAACCATTCCCTAGTTTCTACTGCTATGTTCAAAATTATCAATATTTTTTTGAAGCAACTGTAGCTTTCATGGCAGAATGTCTGGCCCTTTAGTTTTGATCCCTTTAACAAATGCCAGTAAATCTGTGTTACAAATTGATAAAATGCTCAGCTGTTGATATGATCCGCAGGCTGGCTTTAAATGGTAGAACATCACAGCAGTGCCTTGAGTGTCAAAAATAATGAGTTTGACACATACTGGCAGGCTGTTCCATCTCATGGTAACATCTTCTGCAGTCAAGGAGAAGGGAGTCCTGCCCTTTATTGATTGCCATGTCCTCAGATATGTGCTATAGTGAACTTGATATTTCCCCCTGCTGCTGTTGTTTTTATTAAATACCACACACTGTTGTTGGTATATGATAGATGACAAAAGATAAGGACTTTTTTAATCTTAACTTTTAAAAATACAGCTGTATAAGTATTCTTTTAAATAATATTTTACTTTTATTTGAGGAAAAAAAGTTGTTTAAGTATTTGTTGTCTCTGAAGGAAAGTAAAAGAGCAAGGAGAAACGCTGCAAGAGAACATTATTCCTCATCAATATCTATCTGATCGCTTACCAATTGCTGTCACAGGGAAATAGACTTGACTTGGGGAAAATAAACACAATTTATTAGTAATAAAAATAGATCCTGACTAATGAGAAGCAATCCCAAATTTTAAAATACCACCTTTCTTTCCCTCTTTCCCAGGCTCAGTTTATGTCTTGTATAATCTTATAGCCCCAGCCCTGAATGGTGCAGGGGCATGGGGGTTGCAGTCAGACCATAATTGCTTCTATCTGCCCCTCCTTCTTCCTCACACATTTCCCTTGCTCCATGGGCTGTCCATGGGCTGCCCTTTGGGAGAGAACCTCCTACTCCAATGTGGTGTCCTCTATAGGCTGCTGTGCCTGTGACTGGTGATTGTCTTAAGCAGAAAAATGCAATGCCAGTACTACAGGCAAGATGCATAAGCTGACCCACAGATATTTTCTTTTACAGGAACAAACACCTAAGTATAGATCCTATTAATCCAATCCAACATCTTTAAAACTGGAGTTATTTTGCAAGCCTCATCTCTCTCCATCAATTATGTTTCCTTCCTTTTTCCAGTTTGCCTTAGACACTGGTATTTTTTCATATTTTTGTTGAAAGACAGTCCAACATAAAAAAACTGATTTTCTGATTGTGTCTTTTAAGTAATTATTTAGTATCAATTGTTAGTGTCAAATTTTGTGTCTTACCTATAGCAGATAGAATTTAGAGATTCCACATTCTATTAATTCTGCCTAAGTACTGATTGAAATAGAACATACTAATTATTACTTTAAAATGCATTTGTATACACATATTTATTATTCTTCCCTTCACCCTCATGCAAATTAATTTGTTACATTTTCAATTTTACTAGTTATGTAGAAAGACTTTAATAACTATGTAGCTTTAGGATTTTTTTAATAGTTATTTAAGTATTTATATTCAGTTGCATTCATTCAGTTCCACCACTTATGCAATAATTGGATTCACTTAGTAATGGATTTTCCTAAATTCGATTATTGTTTTGGCAGTGCTTTCCCAACTATTCTCTGTTTCATTTTGAGTGGGAAACACAGAAAGCTGGCCAATAGAGATGTTGCATATGCGCAGTGGAATGTTTTGTTTTCAAATCATTGAATGAGAAAAACTGGAAAGAAACTTGTGTTATTTAGATCAATATGGTGCCTGATGTAAATAGCAGTTGCTTTTGTTTAATATATCCCTTATTATTATTATGCACTATTACAACGTTACCATCAGAAAGTTTAGCCTGCTGAACCTTCATTTTTAAGAAAAATAGAAAAATTCAAACCAAATTAGTGTGAGCACAAGAAAGGTTCTCAAAATCATCTTGCAGTTAGTCACTCACCAGGAATAAAATTGCTTTCAACTGACCTTGGAGAGACAAAGGTTAATAATTCCACAAAGTCCTTAATAGTAGTTCAGTGTTTGGCCCGAGAGAATTAGCAATGCATTACATTCATATAACCACCTACAAAACTTGATTGTGTGGCTGATTACAACCCCCTCCAGGAGTTCTGCCCCTTTGGCTTTCATGCATCGTATAATAAACTATCTGTGGCATTTTCTCTTAGCAGAATCATTAAGGCTTATTACTAATTCAGTGCCCTGGTCTGATCTTTTGTACTTTTGCACACAAATTCATATTTCCTACATGGAGGTCTCATGCAGCTCAGTGAATGTACAATTTAATTCAAAGTGCAGCATATCGTCTCTTTTTCAAGGAAGATTTAACTTGTTATTTTACATCCAGCCTGTAAAATAAGAGACTCTGAACAGGTTTACTTTTTTTCTGTGGGGCTAGGCTAGCCTTAAAAAGATACAAGCTAGATAAGTGTGTGACTCTTAGAAGAAAACAATGAAAACTCATGAAACTTTACAGTAAACCCACATTTTTTCCTTCAGTGCAGGGCAGATGCATATGCAGCTAGGATGCCTTCCTCTTTAGAAACTAAGTGATTGGTAGGAGACACAGCAGGTGCTAAAAACATTGCTGATCTGCAGGGTTGGAACTTGATGAGCCTATTTTCTCTGCCCATACTATGGCCAGGGTCTCAGATGCTTGGACCACATTTCTATTTTGAAAGCTTACTGCACATCTACATCTTTTAGCGTGTATGCCTCCGCTGTGCCCTTCTCTTCATTCATCACCCATACAACACAATTTTTGGACTAGCTAGCTGTTGACTGTAATTTGTGATAAGGTCTGTCATTCAGGTTTTGTCATAGTAAACATCTTGTCTGTACTACATAATTCTTTTGTTTTCTGTTAGTTTTGTAATGGACAACAAATTCTACATGGATAGTGCATATGATCTAGTATGGTATGCGTTAATTTGGACATGTGTGGGTGCTTCAGGCCAAACAGATAGTAAGTTAACTTAGTCCTAATACATGGCAGAAAAAGGCAGCAGTGTCACTCCATCTAATTTATGCTTTTAGATGTAACATATGCACCAATCTAGACAGCAGGAAGCACTGTGGATAATGCCTAGAAAAAAAAAATCACACCCTATTTTTGTAATTGTGCAGCTTCCACAATTAAGCACAGAATTTTAAAAAAGTATTCAGCAATCACTGTTTTCTCTCTTCTGGTCAAGACTGCAAAAGGCATTAATATGCTATATTCTTGATTATAATTAAAGTTGGGCTTTTCATTATTATCTTTAGTGGGATATGAAGTATGAGAATTCAAGCCTGTCTCAAATAGTACTTGGTGCCCATATGCTGGGACAGGAAGGAAGCCCTTGATCAGTGCAGTGGAGAAGTCTTGAGATCTTCCCCTGACCAAATGCAGGCATTAACTTAGGTTACAGACACACACACATGTACACATACGCATTCACGTGTGCATTAGCCTGTGCATACAAATACTTCCTTATGTCCATGTATGTGTAAATCTGGAAGGATATTTAAACATACACATCTGAAACTAAAGAAAGCTAAATATTAATCTAATACTCCACTAAATATCTTTATAGGCAACAGCCCTTACAGCAGCTACCAAATATCTACTATATTCAGCAGAATAGAATACCAAGCTATCTCCACTCTTTCTATTTTTCCAATTTGAAACTTGATTAACTTCTTAATAACTAATATTGGGGTAAGATGAAATTTCTTTTGACTTGGTACACCAACTTCAGCTAAATCTTACATTATTGGTTGAATTTTCTGAACTGAGAAAAGTTTATTCATTTTGAAGGTCACAGGCTAAATGATCTAAGACTTTCTTGCAAGTCATCCATGTAATTGCAACGCACTGATACTTTTTAATACTTCAGCAAAGACTAGGGTACTGCTCAATAGTATTAAATAAAGGAAGCATTAATATGCCTTAATTGTGTTTTTTAAAGCTGAAGTAACACTTCAAAATTTCATACCAAACTATCAAGACAAGAAAGTATGACTAAAACCACTATATTTCCCATCAGTGCCATTTTTTTCTCATGGCTTTTGTTCCTTGAGATTTTCTTTTCCCTTAGACCTTATTGATGATTCACTTACTTTTTTAATAATCAACTTGAATTAAGAAAAATATCTTAATAGGCGTACGTAGTTACTGCCAGGTAAGGAAAATAAAAATCTTTCAAACTGCATTCTTTCTGCCCACAATATTATCACTAACTACAAATAAGTACTTTTAAATCAATATATTAAGCATGGCTTAGATATTTTGCATGATGATAAAACACAGCAGGACTTTTTTTTTGTCAAAACATTCATGTAGTCACATGTCTCTGTTCTTACTATGCTTTACTCTAAATGTACATCAACCTACAAATAGTTTTACAACTTAATTTGAATCCTGAGAAGTCATGTCGTGTTCTTTTATGACATAACTTTTATGCAGTGGCTGTTTTATAAATATGCTGTTTATTAACTTCTGGTTTAAATCAATGTACTAATTTGAAAACAAACCATTGGGGGACCACAAGTCAGAGTTATAATTTAATAGGAAAATTAAAATATATGCAATAGTACAAGAACACTGACAGAGTCAGGATACAACCTGACACCCTTTTAGTCAGGGTGGTGGTAGCAGCCCAGATGAAGTGGTCCTGTTGAAGTAATGATCCTGTAGAAGGGTCTGGTCTTCACTTGAAGGACCAGTGATAGCTCTTGTTCTCTGGGAGTCCAGTAGGTAACAGCTACTTGGTCTGTTCCAAACTCCAGGTTATATCCAGGTGGGAATGCTTGGCTCCTCCCCCCTGGGCAGAGCGTCTCACGATGGGCTGATGTAATTCCATGAGTCATGCAGTGGGTCCTTGACTGCTCATTAAACAGAGATAGCCCCAGGAGGGAGTTATCAAGCATGAGTCATGGTATGAGATAACAGACACTGCCCCACCTGCTTTAACAGCTTGTGAAGATGATAATAGAATACATACTTTTGATTACATCATACATTGTAACCTAGGACAATCAAACTTTATTTTTCAGATCAACAATTATTCTGCATCCAACTATAGGGAAAACGAGACACATATTGAAATTATTCTTCCTCAACTGTGGAAACTACAAAAAAGTGTAGATATTTTAAAATATTTTAGTCAAAATCATGTAATAAATGGATACTGAGAAAAAAAATGGAACAACAGTATGGTCTAAAATTATTAAACTCACAAAGAAAATTGATATCATAAAAATATTATCTCAGTCTAGCACAAAGTAATTCTATTGATTCACTAAAAATTTTTATTTAATGGCATGTTCACTGTGTGTTTTTTAATAAACAATAGAGCAAATAGAGGGCCTCATGCACATGCTGTAATAAATCATTAATTCACAAAGATAATTGGTAATTTTGCCTTACCTACCTTATAGCCTGATAAAACCAACAATGTTTTTTAACTGGTTGAATCTGCATTCAGTCAAAGGTCTTGAATAGAGAACATAGCCCACATAATTCTGATTACAATTTAAATTACTTGAAAAAATTCTTTCTATTAGGAAACTAAAATTTCTAGTGTAGGAAGTCAAGCTTTGTCATAACGATATTATTCATGCAAAGGGTGATTTTCCCTCAATATTTTATATCACAGAATCATAGAATGTCTTGCATTGGAAGGGACCTCAAAGAATCATCTAGTTCCAACTCCCCTGCCATGGGGAGAAACACCAGCTACTAGATCAAGTTCTCAGGACTCCCATCTAACTTATCAGAAGTTACTATTCATTTAATTCCAGGCGCGTAGTCTATGACTTTATTTTTTTCTGTTTTTTTTGGTAAAATTCTATTTTTGATTTATTTCACTACTGCATTACAAATACATGAAATGACCTTCCAAATTTACACACAGAAATAAGACTTCATTAATGCTTTCCATTCCCTGAATTATTGTATTTTCAAAGTGAACTACATTGACTTAATCAAGGCAGCATGGATAAATATCTCTCCTCTCCTATAGTCTGACACCTAGGTCAGGTATGGACTGATTCAGCAATACAGTAGTCCATCACTGATGGAAATTATTACTGTCCCTTCACTTCTACCAACCAGATATCTTTTGTGCCAGAGTAATTCTCTGCTGCTCTTTCAGACACACTGAAAGGCCAGAAAAGGGTACAAAAGGGCCTAAGAAAAAGACTAGATAAGGTATTTGATATTCATAGTGAAAGAATTTTGAAAGGGAAAATCTCATTAAGAAATGCAGCAAGGGCATGATTCGACTGTTTTCACAAGCCGTACCACCTCACATCAAAGGCAACCTGGTCTTTTGAGGTTGGCTTGTCAAACTGAATTTAAAACTGCCTTTTCTGAGTAGTTATCAAAGGTTTGTAATGGCAGAACTGAGATAAATGCTTTTGATCCAGCTGGTCATGATTTCTCCTAATGTTTCCTGCTTTCCTCTACTTCATTTCTCTAGCCAATTATACATATAGGTGTATATATATATATATATATATATGAATGTTCAGGAATCTCTCTGTCTTAGTACAAGAGCTGACAAAACCCTAAAAGGACAGAAGAGGCTGAGCTTGGTCTAATTTCATATCTATGCAAGTGTCTGAATCAGCTGAAATGTAGAGCATATAGGAATAGAAATCTGTAATATCTCCACAGGCACAACTTTCACTGTGGAGATAAAAGTACTCAATACTGACTGCTTTCCTTTCCTTGTTGATCTCTCTAAGCAGAGATATATCATTATTATTTTCATTATAATTCTAGTTTTGATGGGTTACACGATGAAGAGTAATTCAGCTAATTCAGAGGAATACATTATACTTTTCCCTGTAGAAATTTTATTACAAACTGTTGCCAAGCTAGACAAAGCTGAAAAAATGGATTAATTTGAAGTTATCTAATAAAATAGGACCCTAAGAACTAAGAAGGAACTAAGAATACAAAATAAATTTGGTTATAAGTATTTCAAAAGTTTCAGATAGCTGTACAGTATCCCAAACATTCAGCGCTTGTGGCAGAGTTGTTCTCCAGTCATTTTGGGCCTTTGTGAACATGGATTTGGAAATTTGGCTGAAGACTGGAAGCAATTCCTGACTGAAGTGTTCAAGCTCAACCACAATCAAAGCTTTAAAACAATTACTTGATTTCCAACTTTTATTTATCTGAATTATTTTTACTTCACTTTTGTGAAACTTAAAAAAAAAATTGTCAGTGATTCCTTGCAGAGATAGAAACACAATCAAACTCTAAAATGTTAATTCAAAAATATGGTTTTCAAAATTAGTTTTATTCTGAATAGCAAAGAGCATTTTAGCAAAAGACTAGGTGGTCCCAATCACTGGCTGAAAGTTTTATCAGGTACTTATGAACAGCATTTGCTATCTTTTTACCAGCAACTCAAGAGTGCTTTCAGCTATATTTTATTAGCTGTCTTAATTGGAATTGAGGAATGAGAAATTATGTTTCACTTTCAGTGTGCAAATATCAGCTTATAGATTTATTTCAACTGAAAGACAGTGGAATAAATAAGAACTTTTAATGCCAGAAGAAATAGCAAAGTGGTGGGTATTTTGCTTAAGGGAACACAAGATTATTTGCAATGAAGTCTGCAGAAGTGTTGGTTCTTTGCATTTTTTAAACAATGTTCAGTGTTTACATGTCCAAAGATCTACTTAGAAATATATTTGAAAATCTCAGAAGTGTTAATCATGGTTTATATTTTTGGGGATCAATTCACTTACATATAATTGTCTACTGCCATTTAAATTGCTTCAGGGTGCCAGCAGTCATGAATTTTTCTACTGTGTACTATTTTCTATATCTCTCGGCCTGGAAGGAATGTCTACATACCTTAAAGGTCACAAAATGTTTTATCACTGTCTGTGGGTAGCTTAACCAAGTTACATCTTTGAAAATAAAGGTAACATCCTTGCAGACATCTAGATGTAAATGCTTATATTTTCTTTTATATTGATGTAAATATTTTTGGTCACACGTTTAAATATTTCTTAGTGCTGTTCTTTAGGCTCAGATGGCTACTCTGAGAGTAATAGCAAATTAGACACTGTAGACATCCACAGATTAACACATTTGGGTGCCTTAATATTGATTTCATCTGTAGATATCTGACAATCATAAAGAAAGCTATATTTATTAGGTCTGGACCCAAAGAAATTGTTGTTAAAAAAGTGTATTTGCTTTAGTATCTCTCATAGAGGAGTATGGATTCTCCTGGGTGCTTTAGTCTGAGCACAAGTATGTCTGTCAGGCACTAGCAAAATGATCTCAGGCTTCAGTGACATGTTTAGTGGTTGTACAGCACTTCCTTATTCATCAGCATCCATACCAATGAAATGTAATGGCAGATGCACATTTAAATGACTCTGAATTCATGGAGTGCTTAGGACAGTAAAAGCTTCCAAATGAGTAATTGCTTTACAGAGACAGCTTTCACATCCAAAATTGCTTAGTGGTTGGACTTTAAAATAGCCTGTGTTTCTATTAGTTAATCTCCAGGCACTGTATAAAAGGCAACAGACTGCAAAAAGATTCATATAAGGAATGAATACAGCATGGTATTAGTGGGAAAGAACAATCAGAACCATTTCCTCCTGGGACCCATTATAAAGAGTAGAACAAAACAAGTTTCTTGCCTGCAGATACTTACAAACACAACATCTTTTTTGTTAAACCACATTTTTATCATTTCAAGTTTAAAATACTCTTCAGAAGTTGTCCATGACTTTTCAACATAACTCAATCCTCATAAAACATTCTGATGAAGGAAAACAACACAGTGCTTGGGGGTTATAATTTTCTTGCAAAGTAGACATGTTACTGTTAGTGTGGGTAAGACTCTTCTTCAGCATAAGCCAAGAGCCTTGAAACTGAGGTAGTACTTTTTAAAAATCCGTGTTTAAAACATAAAGTGATATTCTTTTCTGCAACACATTTCATATTTGATCTCTATTATATTGTAAATCTAAAATTCATTCTGAACTTGAGTTCCCATTGATAGATCTTTATGTAGAATTTGTTGAATATCCAATCTAATTTTCCATATTGTTTGTACTTCTTAATACTTTGATGCACAGCAAAAACACAAACTATAATAAATGGATTGCATGTTACTTTTTTTTCTGGATTACCAATAAGTTAGCACTTCCACTTCCATCTCATAGATGATGAGCTTAGGCTTACATGATTTTTAAACCTATAGACACATACCTGCATGTCACTTGTTGTGCTCTTGACTGTATATGCAGTAATGAAAGAATGAAAATATCCATTAGCTGAAAGAAGTATCTTCCTTTCTATTCAGGTGGACAAAGCGCTAAATAGCATGTGAGTTTGGTAATAAATTTGGTAATAACATCTGTGTTTGCTCACTATATGAGATTCACATGATTTAAAAATACTGCATATTTTCTTTTTTTCTATTTTCTGATGTCAGATAAAAGAACAGATACTTCTTGTTTTTATTTCTGCAATTCTGAGCCCTTGTTTTATCAATATTTTTATTTGTGTGGACTCTCTTAGGTTATATTCAGTTGGAGGTCGTGATGGAAGTTCGTGTTTGAGTTCAATGGAATATTATGATCCTCACACAAATAAATGGAATATGTGTGCTCCTATGTGTAAGAGAAGAGGAGGTGTAGGAGTGGCTACGTGTGATGGCTTTCTTTATGCAGTTGGAGGTCATGATGCTCCTGCTTCTAATCATTGTTCTCGACTGCTGGACTATGTGGAGAGGTATCAAATTATACATGCATTTTTTAAAAAACAAAATAATATCTGTTAGCATTATTTTGTGAACTTTGTGATAGTAAAATTAAACAGATATTTTTAACCCAAGAAATGCCTAATTAGTACTTATGTGAAAAATTCTATGAAGCTCTGTAAAAGACAATTTCTTTGAAACTTATTGTCATTCCTTTCATTCACTGTACTAGTATATATTACCACAGACACAAAAATACACTCTTTTCACATCCCACTTAAGTAATTTAAGGACACTCTATTATACATTGCAGTGTCACAACCAACCACTGTAGTGATAAAAATTTTTCCTTGAAATAATTTTATAATTGAATTTACAAAATGGAATTGTGTTTAGAAATATTTTCTAACTCTAAAAACATAGCTAAGTAAAGAAGAAATAAATAACTGCTTAGGTGATGAATATTCTCAGTACAATGTATTACTTCCTCTAGCAAAATTGCCACTTTTATATATATGTGCCTTATACACCAAATTTATAGTACCCTGAATTTTGCAAGTAGATTTCCTACAAATTCAAGAATATCTAGTAGGGGAGTACAGCAAAGATGAAGTGATTATGGCATTCAGTTTAAAGGTATTCTTCAAATGTTTAATGAAGATTTGACTTTTTTTCTGTTTCTGAATGCTACAAAATAGAATAAGGAAAATATTTACTCCAAATATGTACAGGTTGCAAAAGTTAAAGTAGATGTGTTTGAGTAGTTGGTTTATCTTAACATAAAAGCTGGGAAAGATTTATCTCTTTATTTATTTTCTGAAGAGGTTAATTAAATGTCAGTTATTTCTTCTGCTGAGTCCAGCTTGACACTCAGTATTTAATTGAAAAGATTTAAGTTAAAACTCCTTACGTTATCCATATGATTTTGTTCAGTCCTAGACTCATTGCCATCTCTCCTGTATGTATGCGGAGATCATAGAATGCCAAATACTCCTCATCTCTGACAGAGGGACAATTAATCAGGGAAATCCCATGATGCCTCTAATTACAGGGCCTATCCTTGTGGACTTCTATTTATAAGGAACAATAATAAGAATTTTCAATGAAATAAATTTATATTAAGACTACTAGTGACAGTCTTAATAGGTGTGAGATCTTTTCAACTACTTCTGCTTATTGGTGCTCATAAGGGAGCCTTTCTTTCATTTTTCATCCTCTCTTCTTCCAGTGGTTTGGACGAACTATATCCCATCACATTTGTCTTTCTCAGGGGAGACTGTAACAATGAGCTAAACCACATATCCTTCTGCTGGTTTATGTACTGGTATTAGAATGACCATATCTACTGTCCATTGTCTAGATATTTTTTCCTCTGATAGCAAATGTGTGGGTAATGTACTTCATCAATAGTCAGCCCTGAGACTAAAAGTTGGGACTAAAAAACAAGAACCTGTAGACTATTAACTTGCATACAGTGGATGTGAATTAACTGGTGGACTCCACTGAAATGTGAAAAAACTCTCATGGCCCTTGCAGTGATTGATTAGTTCATAAGATGGCTGGAATGTGATTTAATATGTCTGGTTATTTATTCCAAAATAATGCATCATTTTCAAAAAATAAAAGCCCCTCAATATCTTAGGAAAACAAAGAATAGTAAGTGATGAGGAGGTCTATTAGTCTAAGTTATATCTCTCTGAAAGTTTTTCTTTCCATAAATATCAAAGGCCTGTGTTTTAACTAAGTCTCTTCTTCTTCAGGAATGAGGCTGCTTCACTAATTTTTTCATTCTGGTGCTGCCGGTTAGGATGTGCTTTATTCCGTGCCAATTTGCTCCTGGAAGACTGTCAAATCAGACATAATATTTTTAACTTTATTTTTGAGATTATGCAAATATAGTGACAACAGATATGTGTTTTTTAAATGCTACTTCTAAAATCCTGCTCAATAGTAATTATGTTTTACGGTTTGATCTCTTCTAAGGTTGATGCAATTTTATAGGATTTCCTCTGGAATCAAGCATTCTGAAGTAAAATAATAGTTATATTTCTCTCATCTTCATAACTTGTCAAAGTGCAACCTATTCCTTTTTAAAGGCAAAACAACTGTTTTCTTCATAAGAACTATACAATTTTCAAGATATTTTGGCAGATTTCATAAAGCAGCTCTCTTTTTCAGATGCTACTTAAAACTTGACAGATGTTAAAAACATAGTCATTTGACCTTTAGTTTTTTCCCCTTCATCTCACCTTGATTTCAAAATGGATTTCATTCCACATTCAGGAGCTTCTACCATAACCCTGCTCAGCCTGGGGCATACCTAGTTATTATAAGAGTGACATATACAGTTGCTTTTAGCAGAAAAAGGATGTCAGAAATCTCAGGTATTTTCCTGGCAATTACAAAACCAACAAGTTCTTGTGCAGTTGTATTTTGCTGACAGAATTGAGTTATAAGGATTCATTTTAGCCTTGCATACCTGTTTATTGGAAGAAGAAAAAAAAAAGTCCAATGATGACAATTGTGTTGCTTTCCAGCTTTTGTACCTTCTCACCTTGGCCCTTGTAATTTAAGAGCAGTGCATGAAGGAGTCTATTAAACATTTATTACCTTTAGGCAGGCAAAGATACAATGCACAGTGGTGCATTTCACTGGATGGGAAACTGTTTCAGCTAGAGGAATATGATGTTGTTTTTGAAAAACTCACACAGTCTTTGAAAAAACATCTATTAAAAATACGTTTTTTTGGCTTGTTACATGTTCATTTCCCTTCCATATATTCAAAAAATATTTTACAATATTTTCCTCTAAAGTTAGGAAAGACATTTATCATACATCTAGATATTTGATATCTTATTTTGTGAGAAGTCCCTCAAATGCCAGAATTAGCAGCTAATAGATGAGTGCATTTTTTTCTTAAAATGTATTTACCTGTCAAGGACAATATATATAAGGTTACAGAAGATTCTTTATTGTCCAGTTCAAAAGTCTTATTTATGAACCAGGAGGCTGTTGCAAGCATAGCACTGTAACATTGCTGTTTCAGTGCTTGTATTAAAATATATATATATATTTCATTGTTAAAATATGCGAGACTTCAAACAGTATCCCTACAAGTTGCTAATTGATAATATGACTGACGAAAGTACTTACACTTTTAAACAAATTAATAAAGTCAGACAAAGGATTTGTAGACTAAAACCGTTTATTATCTCCACTGATCAAACGATTCTATTACATAATTAACTTGATTAAGAACAGATAAAATTAATATTATTATACTGTGATACAGGATTCTGTTTAAGTAATATTTGATATCTAAATATGAGGTATCAACTGTAGCCTAATTCTCCAGACAGCCTTGGTAACAAATTATCAAAGGATAATTAATTTCCGGTTTCTGGGTGTCCAAAACAGTTACAATGGAATGACCTCTGAAATGAAATAATTTTACCTTTTTAAGGAATATCTAAAGGAATATCTACATTAAATATTTAATTTTAAATTACCGTCATTATACAAAAGGATTTTTACCCTCAGTTTTAAAAATTCAGTGGTGATTATGTCTTTAAATGAGTATTTATTTCTTTACTTGAGCAAATATCAGGAGATTCTAATGAAGTTAAGTATATTCACTGAATATGTAGGGAGGTTTTTACTATTGTATAGTATAATTTCAGAAATTAAAATATAGTGAAATTTAATTTTAGAAGTAATATTTCTATTATTTTTGATGTGCTACAAGAAATACCCTACTTAATATGTATATGTAACATATAAATAAATTTATACATACATCCATCTACATATTGCTCATGTATCTTTCTCAGATCTTTTTCTGACACTATCTTAAAAATACCATAGTTTATTCTAGAAGGATAGCTGAGCAAAAGTTTCTAACCAACATCTAGAGGGTTGAATTGGGAAGACAATAAATCTACATCTTTTTGCTGTTAGGAAAAATATTTTTGGATAGGATGCTAAAGGAATTTTTTTTTCCTCTCCAGGAAAAAAAAAAGACTATATTCAAGCGAAAATCAACATGAATTGATGCTTTTCTTCTCTCCACATACCCAGTTTAATTTTTCTTTCCTCAGGTATGACCCAAAAACTGATACATGGACAATGGTGGCTCCACTGAGTATGCCTCGAGATGCTGTTGGTGTTTGTCTCCTTGGTGACAAATTATATGCAGTAGGTGGCTATGATGGTCAATCATACCTGAACACTATGGAAGCATATGACCCTCAAACTAATGAGTGGACACAGGTAATCACAAAGTTTATTTTATATATACACATGAGCACACACACACATATATGAATTAGCCATTCTAAGTTTCCTCTAAAGTTCGTGCAGAAAAGTGCATAGTTCAAAATCATGATCTTATCCTAATATAGGCATTTAAAATAGGTGAGATGTATTACACTCAAGAAAGCTTATTTCTTTTTATGATTGCAAGGGGGAATTTCTGTTGACTATCTTAAATGTAGACATAAGTGCTTTAAAGTTCGTGCAGAAACCCATCTTTTTTAATCTGCTATAAATTAATGAGAAGAGCATTTTTATGAAGTTCTGTAGGAAATAAGGAATTATTTTGGGAATATTTTTTTGGAAAACCACCAGTTCACATTAAAAACAATTATTAAACATGCTTGGAGAGGTAGTTATGAGACATGTAAGGTGTAAGTAATTTTAAATAACAATAGTAGGGTAATGTGGGTTTTATTTATTTTTATCAGTTTACACTCCCATTAGTTTCGACCATTTAAAAATAATGTTGACACAGCACTTTGACAATCCTTACATGGCTTTTTCCTGTTTGGCAATTCTTTGCATGGTTTGTTCCTATTCAGTTAATTTGTGTCTGTTTTTCTGCAGATGGCTTCCTTAAATATTGGAAGAGCTGGTGCCTGTGTTGTAGTCATCAAACAACCATGACTCTGTCATCTTAGGATTTTACTGACTGTGAAATGATTATTTTTCTATGAGACAAAGAGAATGATAACTTCACAAGAACAAGGATTTACACAGTGAATACACTGCTGATCACAAACTTGAAGAAGTTTGGAAGTGACAAAGATTAAGTATTTATGCCCTATAAAATTATAAAACTGTTCACAGTCAGTGAACAAGGAAAAAACCCCAGAGTATTGTAGGCGTAAATATGTGAATGTAGAGTAGTAAGTTCAGACACTGTTCTCATGAATGTGTCCTGGAGAACTGGATAATCATGGGAAATCTCTACACCAAGAGCAGAAAGGAATATGAGAACAGTTTTCATGGCTGCAAGAGAACTGCAGCAACATGAAAGTATATTTAATCACTTTTAAACTGTGTTTTTTCAAGAGAAAAGTGGATAGTAATACAATTTTTTTGCTGTTCAGGTCTTGTCTTCAGATGGGTTATGGCCTCCTCATTTAAATGAGCAGTTTGATTTTTACTAAAGGGAAGAGATCAAATGGTCTGGATATTCATAGCGACTGAGCTGTGACTCTAGAGTAGGAAGAAAGACAAAACTAAAAGTAGACTTTTTTGTAACTTCAGATTGTACCTCCTTGGCAGTATTAACACATCTTAAAAACGAGTCTACTGAGGGGGAAGCCTGTGTGTTTAATCAGCTAATACATAAAGCAATCCTGTGGCTGCACTAGGGCTTTGCTGCAAATATGGGAATCAAAGGAACAGTTACCTAATTCTTTCTTAATTTAATTTAAGCATGTGGGCTCTAATCTCATTGTTTAATGCATCTACTGCATGTTGGAAGCTCATGACAAGCTGGAAAATTGATATCCTTCTTTCACCGCATCATGTTAACAGATGAACTGTGACCAGAACAGTCTATAGAGCCTCTTCTAGCATTTCAAGAGGGAGAAAAATCCTGTATTTTATTTCTTTCTGATGCTTGTACATACAAAATTTTACCTAATTAGAGCTGCCAATTTATTACTGAGAATAACTGCAAGTCAGGAAATCAGAATAAATGCAAGTGGAATAAGGAAAATTAAACCATTTGATCTAATAAAGTTCATATGGTAAATATACTAGTGCATCTGTGCTTCCCTTTAGGGTTGGTAATTTCTGCCAGTAATGATACTTTGAGCTTTTGCCTTGGCATTAGGTTTGATGCTGATGCTTTCTATCTGCTTGGCTGAATCAGTTAGAACCTAAGGCCACTACTGGAATATGAATTTCTGCTATTCAGGGAGGCAGAGTTTCTGGAAACAGGGCACCAAATATACTTCTCTAAAGCCCTACTGATCCTCTGGGAAGTATTTTATGGCCCAAAAGCAGAAACCTCACAACCCTCTGTTACTAGCAATTTTGAGAAGGATGCTCTAAAATAAATTTTCTTAGTGGGAACCTTTGCAATCATTTGAGATGAAAAAATACATAGAGCTTCTTTCTTGGGACATCTGATTGAAGATGTATCTAACAGCATTAGTATGTGTAGAGATCTTTGTTTACTGATGTAAGCTGAATTACAATTCTGAAGCCTAAGTATGCAGATTTAAATCTTTTAAATATTTCTCTGTCCTAATTTGGAATCATCTGAAAGCACTTCAATATTCATTTTCCACAGCCAGTTGCCTTTTGAATTGCAATTACTCTTTCACAGACAAGCATGTCAATTTTTCTCCAGCTACAACAAGTTGTTGAATAAAAGATGTTACCTCTCTAAAGATTTTGCTTCACATAAACACAAGTTTTAGAGACCAAGTGAAGAAGATTCTAGAATTATAATTGCAATTAAATATAGACGTTGGCATTCAGTACTCCTACAGAGATACCTAATGAACTTAAAAATTGAATTTTATTTTTATTCCCAGAACTTTCTTTTGATTTCATTACATTCATACACAATAGAAATATGATTGCTCTACTTACGTACTGATCTTCATAGTTGGATTATTTCTATTCATTTGATTCAGTGGCAGATTTGTTTTCTGTGCCTTGATCATTTTTTCCTCCATTTATCCTCAATTTTCTTTTCCACTTCTCAATTTTCTTTTCCACTTCTTCAATTTGCCTTTAACAAAATGATTCTCCTGTGAAAATTTTCAGTCCATTTTACTTCTCTTATTTGAAAGAATAAAATTATTATTTGCTTTATTTTGGTTATGTAAAATCTAGCCACAATAAGAGTCAAAATTGGCTTTCATATTCTTTTTATACAACTGCTACAAGACTCTTCTAAAGAGAATTTATGAAGAATTTTTAATTAATTTTTTTCCTACCATGATGTTTGCTCTTATTAAAAAAAAAAATAATAGTTTAACCCTTGTTTTCAAAGGGAATGTATTTAAATCCATTGTATATAATTGCAGTCTTTATTTCTGTGATTTATTAAGACCTATTTTTTCTGTATGAGTTAAAATCACTTCTGATACACTGTATTGTGCTAAACAATATTAGATTTACAGGAAAAACTGCAGTCTTTTCAAAAAACAGATGGTCTCGTTGATCTACCATGGTTTCTTTTGTCTCACATAATCTCTTTGATTTCCAAGTATGAAAATCACAGTGAAATCAGAGCTGCAAAAAACATTAATTTTAGTGAAATCAATGAGTAAATTCCTCACAAAGCTGTTTTTAAGTTTACTAGTTTAATGTTCTGGTTGAATAGTCTAATTTAATATTCTATTAATATTCTAGTTTCATATTCTGTGTTCTAAAATGTTAGCTTTTTCTCTGTCTTCCCAATTTTTTTTCAAGAACATCAACCAGTTTTACTAGAATGTTTATGTTTCACATTAGCCTGGATTTATACATAGGAATTAGATCAATTTTTTTCTTATTGTTGTCTATCTTTATACATGAACATCTTTTGAACTAATCAAACAAAAGTAAAAATAATTAAAATTACTGTCCTCTGAAGTAATTAAAATTAAGGCACTCTGAGAATACTGAGTAGTCATATTTCTCTGTGCCAAGAAGTCCTTTTTTTATTTATTCACTATTTATTAGAAATTTTATTAATTTCCTTTCTGCTGCCACTGGTTTTGAGACAGAAAGAAGGCCAAGGATGTGAATGCTAGAAAAGTTATTTTTAAATGCATGAGTCCATATAGATTTTTATAACAAGTTAGAAAAAGCAATACTGTCAGAAAGTGATCATTCTCAGATTGTCGCAAAGATATCATAGAATCACAGAATGAATCATAGGATCAAGATTATCTGGTTCCAGCCTTACTGCTGTGGGCAGCGACACCTTTCACTAGACAGGGTTGCTCAGGGCCCCATCCAAACTGGCTAAATTTGCTTCTTGAGGTGCTTATAGAACCAATAAGCACCTCAAGAAGCAAAAAATAAGCAGGTTTCCCACAAAATAAAATTTTTATAGCTGTAGCAGTGTCATTAATATTTATTAATAAAATTATTAAAGAAATCATAGAAGAAATTACATTTTTTCAGGGCTTTAATTGGTTACTTAAGTGAACAAAATAAAGAAAAATACCACAGCACGTTATGTTTCTGTTTTTCAAATTAATTAATCTTTCTGATTTAATTTATCTCAAAATGCTAGATGGCTGAACTTCAGGAGTATACTTTTCTAGACAGTCTTTGAGGCTGTATAAATATGGAATAATTCAAGTTGAACTCAATAGAAAAAATAAAAAAAATAGGTAAATTTTTTATTACACTTTTGATGTGTTTCTACAAATAGTATAGTGTTCAAAAATCAATTTTAAAAAATAAATACTAACCTTGTGATTCTCTACTACTTCTGGAACTGTTGATTACCTTGCAGTTTTGCACTATTCCTTTTAGGGTTTTTTTTTTTTTTAAATTTACAGGGTTTTTTATTGATAATGATGGAAGCTAGACATATAATCCATATTAGGAAATATCTACATAGAAAAATGTCAATTAATAGCTATTCTTTAGTGGAGCTATTTGGTACTGACATTATGTGATCAAATTCTGTAGAAATGTTTTGCATTGATATCAGTCACAAATAAGGCAATATAAAGATCTGAAGTATCTGAAAGTGACCTGTTATCAATGACTTTGCATTACTTATTTCATGAGGAATAAATAGAGAAGGCATTTCCACAGCTTTAGAAAAGCTCTTGTAACTGTTATCAAATAACAATAATAGATTGTGTAATATAAATTCTTGAAATATCAAATTCTTGGATTCTTTGCATTTACTGTAACAAGAAAATGTACATAGACTAGGTAATGCAGGCTTACTGCCAGCTCAGTATCTCAACATGGAAAAGTAACTCCAGATATATTTCTTTAGAAAGAGATCATCCACGTAGTACATCTCTTCTATAAATGAGAATGCAGAAAATGTTTAGCAGAATAATTATTCTTCAACCTTGTTCTAACTCCAGCGTAAAGCTGCTCAAATTGGCATAACCTTGCATTTCATTGCAAATTCCCTCATTATAGTTCTGCTTCATGGGGATTGGGTACATTTCGGGACAGAGAAACCACTGAAAATCGATAAAATAGCAAAAGTTTGATTTCCATATGTAGGAGTGCAGCTGTTGGACATTGAAACATAAAGAAAATTACTAGCACAGGTGAGGATTGTAGTGACAGGGAACAATACAGCCTTAAATCACTGGCTGTTCACAGCTTCACCTTGGGGTATCTATGGAGCCGCCAAATTCATCACCTGCTTTAAATTTGCAAAAGTAGTCAAAGCCAAGGTATAACAATTACACTTCTATCACCCTATATTTTCCCAGATTTCCCATGATGACGTGATGATTAAAAAAATGCACAACAGTTAAAATAATGATGATAATAAATCCTCGGTTGCAGAAATCTAGTACTTCTCAGAATTAGGTCTGTGAACCAGATTCATGTTCAGTCTTCTTCGCTTAAGTGGTCTGGGTTGTGTGTTAAATCTGGTGACACCTTTAGTGAACTATTTCTGGTGTCCCCAACAAAAGTCACTGAAGAGGACTGCCTTTGATGGCCTCCAGGATGAAATGGTGTTCCAAAGGTGAGATGTTTCAATTAAATAGATGAGCATTCAGTTTAGCCACCCCCACTTCAGTGTCTGTTACCATGTAAGATGCCCAAAACGATCTAAGTCATTCACACTGGGCTGAAGGTATGACACAGATGAAGTTTTGGAGTGGTAACAGAAGTTTGAATGGACTGTAAAGTATTCCAGATTATATTAGACACCTTTTTGTGGGCAAATAGAAGCCATGATCCCTCATATATTAAATATAAATATATTTATATATGTATGCATATGTATGCAGTGCACTGTCTTAAAACCCACCTGTGTGATGGGAAAGGCTGAATTTAAAAATATTCTACTTCAGGTTGCTTAAGCTCAAAAATATTAACCTTGATATTCCAATGAATGATACAAATAGTGAACATAGGTGTGAGAGCACAATCCATTAGTACTCATTAATGCTGGCAAGTATGGGAAATGCCTTTATAAGGAAAACTAGCTTTTGTGCATCAAAAATTTGTTTCAAAAATTTGTTCTGTAAGCAAATGAGGAGTAAATCACCCTTACTCAGCAGTTATTGAAAAAAATCACCTACGTTAGTTGCTATCACCTAACGTTGGCTTTTTGGGTTTGCTTTTCTATTTAACATGTTTCTATTTCTATTTAAAAGGTTTCTGAGTGCTGTTCTGTAAAGGTTGGAGTGGCATATTTCAGTCACATAGTGGAAAATCTCACATATAGACATAGTGTGAAAACCAAGACTATTTGGCTTAGGTTTTGGGTTTGGTTTTTTTTCTTGCTTCTGCATCTGTATATTTCCCAGGGTATCAATTAATTTTAAATGTTCACTTGTTCCATATGAAAGGTAAAAGATAAAGAAGACTTCCTATAGCAGGCTGAATGAATAAATGTCCATTTAATAATTAAGAGTGTTCTCAAGTATGTATATCTACTGTATAAATGTCCACATCAGAGTTATACATCCAAAGGATTTTCTTATAGCAGCAAAATGAGTAGCAAAATCACTATTTTCAGGACATGATTAATCTCATTAATAAGTTGAAATAAATCACACTTTACAAGTGTGTTTCTCTCCATTGACTGCAAAAGTGCCTAAAATGTCTAGTTCAGACAGAAATACTTGAGTTGGATAAGATGAATCTCTACCCTTTGATAAATGCCTAGAAGGAACTGGCCCCACAAATATTTATTTCCAATAACTATGACAGGAATTTAATTTAGAATATAACTGCAAGACTCAAAAGCAATGCATTGAACAAAAACCAATTTCTCTGTTCTGAAATCAAACACTCTTATGATATTGAGAGAGTGGATGATTTGGAGCTTTCAAATGGCATGAAAAATAAGCAAAAGATATCTCTTTGTTAACCTAGAGGGAGAAAAAGTGTTCAGAAAATTGTAGCTGCAGATCCTGGTTACCTAAATTTTAGATATCCTAGATTTGAGGGATAAGGGAACAATTTAATACAGTAACATGCAGAACATATCTATATGACTGAACTTTAGAAACCTTCAGAACATGAAATAGGATTATTTAAAACAATAGGATTGCTGTAATCAGTGAATCAGTGGGTATCTTTATTCCAGGCCCTTCTGTAGGAAGAGAGAAACTGGAGAAAAGCAGTTTCCTCTTACCAGATGGGTCACCTCATCCAAATGTAGACATAGAGAAAAATCACCTACTTGATTTATAAAGAAGCCAATGAGAATAATCCAGATTTAGGCACGTAAATTAGTAGAAATATCAAATGAAGTGTAGAAAAATGCCAATAGTCTGATCTGTCTGAAATTGTAAATCTTCTTGACTTTCTTGTAGATTTATCAACGTTATTATTTACCTCACAAGTAGTTTACAGCATACTACAAATTCTTTGCCAGCTCTATGTATATAAACAATTGATATATTTTTTTGGATAAAATGAAGCTTTTGAAATAACATCCATTGTTATTTCCACTGTTGTAGGTGAATTTCTTTGTTGTTTTTATGAAAGTTCACTGTCTTTGTGCAGTTCTGCACTAAGTGCAAAAGCACTGGATTAATTGTTGATTTCACTATAAATTGTGAATGTTTCGCACCTTCTGAAATCAGACGATTTTCTTTGCTCTTTAAAATCAGATGTTTAATTTTTTATTCCATTTTTCTAAATTGTGGCTATATTTTACGTAAGACATTTTTATGCAACACATGTGTATGTGCCTGGATCCTTGCAGAAAAATACATGTCAGGACTCTGCTGGAATGAGATTACAGAACACATAAGATTTTAAAAATGTATTTTATATTGTAGGTACTTAACATATCTTTGGTTATGTTTAGTTGACTTTAGGGAACTGACTCAGAGTTATTAAAAATTTATTAGGAAAATGGAAGCAAGATTTTCAATTAACTTTACTTGCTTGACTGCTATATTGCCCCTCTTCCCTCCTAAAAAGGAACAAAAAACCCACAACACACAAAAAAACAACAAAAAAAGGCAACCAAAAAAATTAACAGATAAGTTCTATGTACTTTTTAATTTCATTGTACATTCAATAATTTATATTGATTTATTTGTCATAAATTCTCATTAATTGTAAAATTAGAATTAGACAGAGAAAAAGCTGCAACCAAAATGGCACAGAAGTAACTGTTAGGCACAGATTGAAAGACTTCATTAACTGGGGAAAAAATAAAAATCATTTTTCTAGAATGCTCTAGTCAACACACAGTGTCAGCAATCTTATACTAATGGATGCCTTGTTCTTTAACTAAAATGCTTCTGCCTTCAGTTTACATAAGAAAAGAGCTTGTATCAGATTATGGCTGCTTGCTTTGAGGAAGAAACTGGAAAATTAGGGCTGAGTCTTTAATGCAAGAGGGACATAGTTAAAGCAGGAATGATGTGGTTATCAGCATGTCATAAATATAAAATTTCCAGTGCTGTCATATGAGCATGCAACTGTTTGCAGATGTATTATAGGACTTTTGCAACAAATGGGTCCAGTCAGAAGTTTTGAAGCTTCAGTCAAAAATAAAATCAGTATTGAAGAAATACCTTGGGATGTTGATGTATGAGTTTACTTAGTATGGAAAGGGACTTCAGAGCAAAATAAGTGTACAATGTTTTGGAATGTAAGACAATAAATACATTAAGAAAATGTATAAATATGGTTGTAAATACATTCAATTAAGCTGTCCTAAGTTTTGCAATATTTGCAGAGCAGTTTACTGAATGTTATGCTTTTACCATGGTTCTGTTATATATTGGACATCTATGTATAGAATGCAAGTGAAGACAATAGAGCACAATGTTAAACTCTTAACCTGACTTTGTTTGACACAAATTGTTTCTAAGAAATTTGAATCTTGAAAATGTCACTGTGCAAAAATAAATATGCCTGGTTTTATGTGTTGCAGAGGTGATTCTTTTAAGTGAATGTGATAACACAATTTGGGGGTTAGCTTATATATTTTAAACTTGCCCATACACAGTTACACTTGTGTAGAATCAAAGGGCAAGAATCTTAAGACTCTGATAAACATTAGTATTTGTATTTTATCCTTTTCTTAAGTCAGACTATCAGGAATATAATGAGATTACAAATAACATTATTAAAAATTCAGACTTTCAAGGTTTTTTGATCACCTTTTATTGGAAACAATGAAAGATCTTCTTTCCCTCAAAAAGGAAAAAAAAAGTCTCCATGCAGAGCTATGTGGTTCAGGATTTAAGTAGTTAAGATCATGAACTGCATGTGAGTCTGGATACTGTTTTATATGATCAATAAGAAAATAAATTTTCGGTGGAAAGAAATTTACCTGTTCAGGAAAAATGGCTGTCTTGAATCACATGTATTTGAAGAGTTTTCTTAAATCACACATATTTGGAATGGTTTAGTGTCCAAAATGTTAAACTGGGATATAAAATAAATCTGTGTTATAGGACCTAGGAGTAACTCATATTTCTTGGGTCCACCTGTACATTCCAGATTTATTCTGAATTCATCTTAGATCCAGCTGCACTCTACTGTCTGGGCAGACAGTTCAGGTTGACTGAGTTTCAATCCATTTGTTTTCCCAGTTTTCATGTATAACTTGGGAGAATCATGTATTCTCTCTTCTTAAATCCATTCCCTCACTCTGTAATAGATCATACTATATACTTAAAATACACAAGATTTATGTGAAGATGCATTAAAATATGTTGAGGAAGATATGAGAGGGATGCATGACAGATAGGTTAAAAGTTCTGCCAAAGTCAAATTTGAGTAGAGACTCCTGAAGCATAAAGAATGCTTGTACTAGAATTTTCATTCAGTAATTTCCAACTCTATGGAGAGACAAATACTTTAGACATGAGTGCATCAATAAGCACGAATTTTGAATAATTGATATCTGGCTTTCTAAGGTGAACAGTTTAAATGCAGAAACTTTGCTGAGAATGTACTTCCCTTTAACATTTGTCTTAACCTATTTTGGATGAGGGCTGAAGTGTCAAAATTCTTTTTTATAAGACATGCTAGAAAATATTTAAGCAAGAAATTCTTTTTCTGTTCAGCTGAGTTTAACTTTGGATACAATGAACCTTTGCCACGTAATTTACTCTTCTCATGGTCTCAACATTTCTCTTGAGTAATATATAGTCAAACAATAGGTAATTGTTTATGGTTCAAATTAATGAAAAGGAGGTTGTCAAAAGCAGCCATATATTCTACATATTATTAATTCATGTAATTTTTGATCTGCCAACACTTGGTCTAACCTATCCAACCTGTTAAAATGACTTTCCAAAAGAAATACAGTGGGGCTTGAGCCCTGATCACTGTATTTCAGATCATAAACAAGATAATATAATGAGGGTCTTAGAATCAAAAAACATTCTCTAATAAGAAGAAAGGTTTTATTCATTAAACAGAGATACTGAATTATTTAATACTTTATGGTTCAAGATTCCATTTTGAATCCTTACATTAAAATGTAAGACCTGAGAAGAAATTACATCTGTGGTTTCTTACTACTTACTCTTTTATGCATATTTTCCTCCTTTTCTTTACCCATGTTTCATCTTAGTCTCAATTCCAGCTTTCTGTCCCATTCATATGATAATTTTCTTCCTTCTAATAAGTGCTACTCTTTTGTATTTCCCTTCTTCTCCCAATTTTCTTCTTATTCTAGTATTCTACCTTATCTCTGGGAACTGATTTTTCTTACTGATTCTTACTATCTTGTGTTGCAATATCTCCTTTATGTCGTTTTTAGTTGCAGCTCATTTGTTCTCCCTCTCAGTACTTTCCCTTGAAATTCCTCTTTTTTTGTGTGTGTATACATATACATCATCAGAAAGTCCTGCTTGCATTGTACTGAAAGCCATCTGTCCTTTAAAATGCTTTCCTTTTGCATTGGAAAATTATGATTATTTTTATGAGGATGAATTATTTGTAGTATTGACCTACAAAAAAGAAAATGATTGTTAATTATACACTCATAAAGGCTTTGTTTTTCTTCATACTATCCAGAGGTAAAATACTCACACTGCACAACATGTTGCACAATTTCCCTGTCAGAAATATTTCATGTATGTGAAAGCCAGTTATTACTGTTCATTTTCCTCTGATAATTGTGTTCAGTGAAATTGCAAGGAGTTGTTCAGGGGGGATTCAGAATCTGCAGGGGATCCTTGTTAAGCACAGAAATTAAGAACTACAATCACTAGCTGCAAAGAGAAGTCAGGAAAAATTGGTAGACACCAAAGAGAAAATAATTATTTACAGGGTAAGACTGGGCAGGAAAAAAATACATTTAGAGTAATTAAGAAAAAAAATGTAGACAGAAAATAATAGAAGATGTTTAAGTAGGAGAAGACTAAATTTATGGAACTACCTATTAACAAGAGTGCTTAGAAGTTAACCAGAAAATTGATTAATAACCTCCAAAGGACACAAACTGTACATTATTCCTGCATCCCATCACTTTAATCATGCTATCCCGTTTTGGCCAGGCCCCCAATTGTCCTGAGAGGACTCTGCAACTTCAAAAAGTAAGTTTTGGCAATAGGAGGTACCTAAGACTGATGCCATTCTTTACAAATTGTAAACATAAATGAAGATTCTCAATATAATATCACCTTTTCTAATATCATCCACAAAGTTCTCTTGTCCTCTTTTTACAACAACATGTTATTTCTGCTGGCAAAAATAAATTCTCTCTTTTGGAGAAAGAAATCACATTGGTACCTTGATCCACAATTTCCTTTGGCCCAAGGACTGAAAAAAGTGTTACTTTGTGAGTTCAGTATGATATACTGCTCTGTAGACTCATGTTTAACTTTCACATTTGCTATACTCATCAGCTTTGCAGCTGGTGCCCAAACTATGACAAGGATATTTCACAGAACACATTCTCCACATTGCTGCAAATGTGTCATTAGGCAGCAAAGAATGAAAGGTTCATTGAGCCAGAGAAAGAGAGCATGAGCACCAGTATGAGAAGGAAGATGACTTTCTAATCTATTAATCTGAGCATTCATCATACAAAATTTCTGGGGTTTAGCTCTGCATAAAATGTTTCATATATTACATTTTGTGGTTTATGATCCTTTAACATTAAAAAGATATTCGGCAAAATAACGATCAATGAAATGTAGTCCTGGATATTCCCATTTTCAGTATTTCCTCTCATCTAATTTAGGTGGTTCTAATCTCTTGTATGCTGATTGGGTTTGTACCCTGTAGCTTAGATTCCTGATCCTGGGCAGTTGTAGGTACATGAGCTTTTATTTACACTCTCTGGACAGTTATATTCTTTCTTTACCTCCTTTAAATTACTTAGGGCAAATTGATGAGCATAAACCCAGATATTTAACTTCCAGGAAATTTATTAATAGAAGTGCTGAGTAATTTTAACACAGTCCTGCATTTCATCAGAGGAAGTTCACATATAACCAATATATACATTGCATAAATCTACTCTTGGCAAATGACATAACCGCCCCTTCCTATATTTTCACTGTAGATGATATGAAGTTTAAAGTTCATATAGTATTAAGTAGCCTGACAATTTCTTAAATGGATAAGCACACATAAAAATGGCATCTTAACAACAAGAAGTCTCACTATGAATCTAAAGGAATTTCCCAAATTTTAAAAGTCTAAAGAAATAAGACTGTGGGTACATTTCTGAACACAAAGATGGTATCCTTGAAGCAATGGAAATAAATTTCCTTGATTCTGTCCAAACTAAAAGAAGATAAGAATGTATTTGTCCCGGTTTGAGAGGAATAAAGGGAAACGCTCTGGGAGGAATAAACGAAATGAACGTCCTCTGATAGAAGGCAGGTTTCAGCCGTTCCTTCCCAACCAGGTTTGGAAAGAAAGTCCTCGGAGGAAAGTAAAAAAAAAAAAAAAAATTATTGATTTAACAAGCAGAGTGCACGCAGGCAAGGAAAAAAGAATGATGCTAAATAATAAAGCCTCTCGCTGTGGGGAGAGCCTGGTACAATTCCAAGCCCTTTGTAGGCGTGGTTCTCTCGTCCCCCCGGAGCTGGGGCTGGGCGTGGGCCCCTCCGGGCCGCACTGCTCGGCCTCCCGGTGATGCTCTGGCGCTGCTGAACAGTCCCCAGGAGAAGAAGAAGGAGGAGCCAAAGTCCCAGGGCTCCGTGCTTTAGGTAACGAGCAAGAAGCTTGCTAAAAACCAAGGGAATGGCACTCTGTTCCCTGCTGCGGGGAGCCGAGGGCCGCGGGGAGAGCGAGCAGGTTACCAGTGTTCGGCACAGAGCGCCGAAGGAATTCCGCCGGCTCTCCCCTGTGGTAGTGTGGAAAGTTTTGTTTGTTAAGTTGACTGTAAAGTTCGTGGTTTTTCCTATTTGAAATTGTAATGGTTTGTTCCGTTTCCCCCCATGTTCAATGTAAAGTTCTGTTACCCCGTTTTCCCCTCCCAAGTTCCACCCTAAAGCCTCCAAGTTTGGACATGCCTCCACCCCTGTTNGATTCCGCCGGCTCTCCCCCTCTCCCGAGCTGCTTGGAGGGCACAGAACTCGGGTCTGACATAGGGCAGGGAATAGGGAACACAGCATCATAAAGTCACCCCAGGACATTGTTGTACTGAGTAGGTTTTCGGGCGTTTTTCTAACCTACACTACTAGGATCAGGGAGGTGATAGATCTCTGAAGCAAAGAAAGATCGTTTGAACTATAAAACCTGCCTAGCGGCTAAAAATAGCGCTATCAAAATGGGAATTATTAATTTCTTTGTATCAAAATCTATGAAGTCTCCTGTCTATAATGGCAACCCATGGCCCATGGTGAGTCAAAGAATCAAGCATCTCTACGGATTATTTTTTATTTTTGTTGCATTTTTTATAGCCTAACTACCTATGTACCTCACTCATGCGGGTTTTATTGGTGTTGGTTTTAAAATATAGCCAATTCGTTTAATTGAGAACATTAAAGAGCACAAAATTGGTGTTTGTTTTTTTTTTTTCTTTTTTTGGGTGTGGTTTTTTTTTTTTTTTGTTTTTTTTTTTTTTTTGGTACTATATTGCAAGTCAAAAATCTTCATCAAACAGGCAGACATAAAAGAGGCTGTCTGACCACAGGCAAGATTCTCCAGAGTCTGACAGATGCCTTCATCTGATGCCTGCTACTATTACACCAAGATACATTTGGAGGATAAATGACAAATATAAATACAAAGCTCAGGCTTCCTGAAACTGCTTTTGAAGAGTTTGATGTATCCCTTGGTTGTATGACATAAACACAATAGTGACTGCTAAAATATCTCAGGATTGCCCTAGTATGATAATAGAAAGACATTTAGAACTTTAAGTAACTCAGGCCTGTTGAGCAAACAGTTTAAGCTAAACATCAAAGGGCTTCTGTGGCTAATATTATTGGTAAAATAAAGTAACAACGAAGATTCCTTTGTGATGTCTCCAGTGTACAAGGACGAATAAAATGAAGGGCAATCTGTTATACCAGAAAGAAAAAACATAGGTTGCATGATAGAAATTAGTTGGAAACACATCGTCACAGACTTTCAATTATTTTGAATGTTTCAAAAATAACAAGAAAACCTACCTGTAAGAACATAGACATGGCTGCACTATTTCTGATGAAAGATCCATTGACTCTCTAATTTTGTTTTTGAGTAGTGACCACCACCAGGAGCATCAGGAAAAAGTTTAAGGGGTTATATTATCACCAAGTCCTATTTAACTTCTTTCACTGCCTGAAAACTTGTGTGGGCAGCACAGATATTCGTGTTGTCAATAAGAAAGAATTCCTGTGTTGTAACAAAGAATGACTGATTTTTCCTTGTCATCTCAATCTCTTTTTATTTTACTTTACTCATTATTTTACATAGTTCACTGTCTTTCCTCCCTGGCATATTTTTTCTACCTAAAGAGACCTATTTTCTTTTCATTATACAATGCTTTGTAAATTCAGTTATCTTTGTCAACCTGTTACTACTTTTTTAAAGGATATTTTACTATATCATGTTAGAGATCATGGTTCCTGAACTGCATCCCGTATTCAAAATTTAAGTATCTCCTGGAGGTTTAGTGGCATCAGTATGTTTACTATTTTTTCCTTTATATTATAAGAAAGTTTTGAGATATTTACCTCTCACATGGCTGCACATTATGATAATTTTATTATAGATTTATTTGTAAAGATAATATAATCTTTATTTATAAAGATTATACAACTTTTTTGAAAGATCTCTTCCCAAAGAATAAGTAATTTGTAAATGTTTATAATTTCTTGTAATTAAGACCATTTTCCACACAGGATTGTATAGACTGACCTTTAATTTCACCTGGCTTTTTATCAACTTATTGGTAGCTCTCAATTCAGGATTTGGTCTTACAGTCAAGCAAATCTTTTTTTCAGTGTCAAATGTAATCATCTTTCACCCATTTTCTTTTTATCCCTGTTATGGTCTTTGTTTCACCCCATGATGGTTACTTTCTTTAATAATGTCATCTGAAAAGGTTTTGGAAATCAAGATGCACTTTATAAAAAGAAGTCTTCCAAAGACTTCTGATTTATTTTTCCAGTGTGTCTTCCTTTAAAATAAAAGATATTGACTTTCTCTGATATTTTTTAGATTAATAATTTTATTCTTTACAGCAATTTTTAACAGAGTTGTGTAAAACTCAGACCTAATCATGTGCAGATATTCATATGCCCCAAATCTTCTTATTAACTCACGTATTACTTTTCACATGTCATTCCCAAGGGTAAATTAAAGCCAGCCTTAATATCTAACAATTTTGTATCTGGGTTCCTTTAACATTCTGGGGTGAAGACCATTTGCTTCTGGAAATCTGAGTATTTTACTTTATTGATTAGCACCTGGCCTATTCCTGTGACACCTGT
>VZRF01001860.1:523725-570671 GCA_013396875.1 Vireo altiloquus
TTTCTTTAATAATGTCATCTGAAAAGGTTTTGGAAATCAAGATGCACTTTATAAAAAGAAGTCTTCCAAAGACTTCTGATTTATTTTTCCAGTGTGTCTTCCTTTAAAATTAAAGATATTGACTTTCCCTGATATTTTTTAGGTTAATTATTTTATTCTTTACCGCAATTTTTAACAGTCAGAGTTGTGTAAAACTCAGACCTAATCATGTGCAGATATTCATATGCCCCAAATCTTCTTATTAACTCACGTATTACTTTTCACATGTCATTCCCAAGGGTAAATTAAAGCCAGCCTTAATATCTAACAATTTTGTATCTGGGTTCCTTTAACATTCTGGGGTGAAGACCATTTGCTTCTGGAAATCTGAGTATTTTACTTTATTGATTAGCACCTGGCCTATTCCTGTGACACCTGTCTTTAATTACAGTTCTATCTCAATAAAGGAAAAATTCAATGTGGCAAATTTCCAGAACTCCTCCGTAAGAAATGTAAACTACTGAAATAGTTCAATTTTCTACAAATTTGGGGTTTTTTCACACTTACTGCATATTCATTTATGTCATGATCATCTGTTCACACAGTAAATTCTTTTATCATTCTTCTGAATCTGAGAAGTTTCAATTTGTTTCTACTAATAAAGTTTCAGGAAGTATTTTCTCAAATTTTCTTCCGGCCATTGTCATTAAGGATTTTTATTTGTCTCTTCTGTTTTTTTTGTTTCATTATATATTTTACTGCATGAAAATTTCGTTTATTTTACACACAAATCTCCTTTTTTTTCAAGTTTAAATTTTATGAGTTGGTTTTGATGAGTAGTAAATATTTCCTTTGAGGTGCCAATGCAATATCTTTAATAATATGTTTCACTTCACTTTGGTTAAGAGTGGTCATATTACATAACTGCTTCTTGCTAATGTGTTACTTGGGCGTTGAAAAGTCTTTTATGAAAGTATTATTTTCTCTTTCTGCCACAAAAGGCTGACAAATGACAAGAGTAATGGATGTTCCTTCATATGACCTATGAGATACCTAAGAAATGTCAACAAAAATTCGAGGAAAAAGGTGATTTGTATATTAATTTTCTGAGATTTACTCAGCAGGGCATAAACAGCGAAGTCATATCATATTCATGTCCATGTTACTGTTTATCCTTTTCTTTTCAGTTGTGTGAAATTCTCCAGTAGCACTACAAGGATGCTGCTTGGTTCAAGTTGGTATGATAAACATTTGAAAATACTGTAGAGCTTCAAGTATGCCATGTTTCACTTTTAAGCTTTACTTTCAGAAACGTGCTAAAAATAGTGTGTTGATTTAATGGCATTAATCCTTGCAATAACAATTACCATTTCAAAGGAAAAAGTAAATTTTCAGCAACAGGCCAAATGCATGTTGATTTCAAATGACAGAACACTGTAATGGTCACAATGCTTTCATAAACCATTGTAACAAAAAATAGAAAGAATTTTGTTTAATGTAAGCAGAAATTATTTTAAAAATGCCAACAATGTAAGATAAATGGCTGAAGGCTTTTAAACCCTAATACAAGACAAATATTGTGATATGACAACCTTTGATATCAAAGTTAATAATGAATATTGAACAGGCTTCTGATGCATGAAATACACAATATGTGGAATTTTCATCTCATTTCAGTCAGTTGCCTTGAACTAAGAAAAGAAAAATGTAAATTGAGTAAGACAATCTCACTACTTACTCTGTGCATGAAAATGAGCTGGATGTGATAAGTTTGATCATAATCTTTTCAATAAATATGCTTGCATAAAAACTCATAAGGCCATAGAGATGAGCTTGTATTTTTAAAACTTCAAGACCACTTTCTTAAAATGAATAATAAGATATCAGACAGGGATATATCTGGTGCCACTAGAATAGAGAAAAAGTTAAATGTCTCACATTTTTGGTGAGAGAATGGGTCTGGTGGATAAAACAGAAGTCCTATCATTAGAAAAGCTACTACATTTTATTGTGGAAACCATAGATCTAAGAAAACAAAAATTCTTTCTGCACAGTGTTTTTGTAAGACTATATTACTTTTTCTTGCAACTTTGTGTTAAGTACAGACAGAAGAGATATAATTATAGAAGTGTAGGAGTAATAGTAATAGCTATCAGGTTATTTAAAATGTAAAATTAATAAATATATTCCTTTTTTTTTAAACCTTTTAGACATGTGGCACTGGGGGTTTTTTAATAAACCAAAAAAAATAAGGTTTAAGGAATAAATATAATGAAGTAAGTACTTAAAATGTAAATTAAATTTGCATTAGTATGTGTGCTTGTCATTTGTAAAATTCAATGTTGAAAATCTTATTGAAAACGAAAAATTAGTATACCAAAAAAGTAAATTAATTTTTTTTATTCAATGACTGACTGTTTTTCTTTCCACTCCTTAAGCATCCCTCAGTAGGTGACCCTTTTCTCATCTTTATGATCTCTGTCCTTTCCTGTTTTTCAGTCTTCCATTTCTTCAGTCCCTCCTTAGCACTGAAGGAAAAGTTACTCTATTCAAATTCCTTGCACTTATATTCTCCTCTGAAACTCCATGTTCAACAGTAACCTTCCCTTCTTTTCCTATTTCATTCTGTAGTGTTTCACTCTAACTCTCTTCAGCCATATTTTAATTCATTAATATTAAGGCATGGAGGGAAACTATTCAAAGCAAACTACTTTCATAGGCTAGAAAGGAAGAAGTAATAGGAATATTTCATAGGATCTACCTATGTCTCAAGGCTGTCTGAGGGTGATTTTTTGCATAAGGTGAACCAATTTAGATAGTTAAGAAAAGAGGAATAATACTAGAATTTTCTCTTTCTCTTTACTGTTCATAAGGGGAGTCTAATTAAATAATTCAGAAATACAGGTGTGATGCATACAACTAAACTTTAGCAAGATGGGTATTGCATAAATGTCAGCTTTTATCCAAAGGTTCAAATACCAAAACAATATAGTGGCAATCTTTAATAATTAAATTTGTTAAATTTGACAGCAGATCTCTTGACTCAGAGCTGCTTCTGATTTCAGTCATTTACAGTAATGAAAACTGACAGTCATAACATTAGTCTCTAGAAATGTTCATGCAGTAAGATAATGACAACTGGAAATTTCCATGCAGTGATTTGCAAACTCATTCTTCTATGATTTATACCCAGTATTCCTTGATATTACTTCCTCTTTCCAGTAATGAATATCTCATCTGCTCCGCTTGGAGGGCAAATGTTCATGAGGAAAAATTTTCCATAGCAATGAAGTGTATTATATGAGAATGGAGTATTTAAAATAGTAGACATATACCTTAAAAATAAAACTAGAATGTAGTATTATTACATTTCCATAACAGAAACATTGTCCTGTATTTTTCTGTTACAGAAGGGATGAAAAATGTTCCTTTTTCTTATTGCAAGACAGACATAAAACATCCGACTCCGCTGTGGTGAAAAACTGCATCAGTAGAGAGAGTCATACAAGGAACAAAACTGAATCCCTTTAGGAAGAAAAAGGAATGAAATTATTATGTCTAGGATTTGCAAGTGAAAACTTAGAAGATGCAGATGCATGAGATCCACATAGGTTCTGAAGAATCATGATACTCTGTTTTACTCAAGGAAGAAGACTGATTGGAAACTAGTATTTTTCATTCTGATAGCTTTGACCACCTTCAAAATTTTAGTTTAGACTGTGGTTTCCACAGTCTAAGTTTTCACTTGGAGAATTAAGATGACAACCAGCAGGGGAGGATTTAAAGCATGGCTACTCATCCTTAATCGAGAGATGAGAACGTTTTTATGTGAAGCTGTCTGAAAAGCAGACACAAAATATCTATAATGGTATTGTAGCAGGCATTCTCCCCATTGCTGAAACATCATGGATTCTCATGAGGACAGAACCCTGAAAACTTTGTACAACATAATACAGGAGCCTCTCCTGGATATTTCTTTGGTAGGACCTTGAAATATTGGTCAGATGACCACTCCCTGAAAACCCTAAAAAGTCAGAACAAATATTATTTTGGATTATTTTTGGTTTGCTGACATCACTGACACAAAGTCTAAGAGCAAAATATTAAAATAAAATAAGAAGTAATTCGTTTGCAGAATTCTAATGCAGGTCACATAAATAATTTTCTAGGAGGAATGTAGGAGTATGTGGGGAAAAAAAGCATGCTTGGATTTACCTATATTTTAATCAATGCCAAGTGGTTCAGATTTCATAAATGTTTTTCTGTAGCTAAATCTTGGTGAGATGAGACCCACTTTTATTTTATAGATTTAGAAAATATGTAAACTGAATTTTTATAGATGTTTGATTGCTTGTTTGTTTTGCATAGAACTACTCTTTATATGCATGCATAAATAAGATTATGGATGCTATTCATTCCAAGTTGCTGGCTGAAACTTGAACAACTGTAGCTGTACTTTCAAGGTAGTGACTACTTACATCACTTTTGAGGGAGACCAAGCACTAACATACCCCACGTGATAAGTATGGATGTAAAACTATCCTAATAAATTTGCCATGACACCTAACAAGCAACTTTATAAGGCCTTGTGACAGAAAGTCATAAGTATTTTTAAAAGGATGGACTGTGTCTATTTCTACAAGTAATTTCTTACAGTAATTTCATCAAGTTACAGCCAATGTTTGTGTCATAAGAATTTTTTAGGGAAAATCTTCAATTTTTTTGTCTTTACTCCCAGAATCGAATTAACACAATTAATTGGAAGACATTCTGAGACCATATATAAGCACCAATTTTTTGGTTTTCTGGGAAAATAATTTTATTTAATTCTATGGTACAAGTCTTCATCTAAAGATGGACTTCTTCACCTTTTGTTTGGTAAATAAACTCTTGGATTAGCATCTACCATGAAAAAGACCACATATTTACAGTGCCATATTAATTTGTATTATTTTGGAAGTCCTTTAACTCAAATATATAATATAATTAAAATACATTTTTCAGCAGGTGCTTAATACCTAGCAATATTTTCATAATGACAAACCTTCTATATTTTGGGTTCACATATACGTAATATACAATATTTTGATTAACTTGAACACAGTAGTGCAAATTTCAGGGTTTTTGAACTCATAATTAGTAAGACAAATAAAATTTGTAATATTTGGGGGATTTTTTGTTGTTTTTTTCTTCTCTAACATCCTGAGATAAGATGTTGCATCTGTATCGCATATTATCTGAAGATTAATGAACTGAAGAACAGCCCACACAAAAAATGAAAAATTCGCTCATGTCAGATAGGAATACTCTAATTCTCTGTGACTCAGAGAAAAGTAAATTGTAGTTCTTACACTGAAGAGTGTCTACATGTCTTTCAAAAGTTGTATTGAAATAAGGCAATTGCCAGAGTAATATACTTCTCAACATGAATACTTGATCCTCTGTTATGATTTTGCTAATTTTGTGAATTATTCTGTCCCTTCTCTATGTATAATTCTTAGTAAGTGCTCAGAAGGAACTCCATAAGAGAAGAGCCCACAAATGGAAAACTTTTTAAAAGTAAAAAATAGTGAAACAAGGCTCGCAGCCTTGTTCTCATCTCCCTTCATTTGCTGCCACATGAATGTTCTTAAATTTACATTTTATTACCTTTGTCCTTCAGAACCTTTATCTCTGTAGGAAGCACATTCTCCTTTAATAAGGAATAAAAATTGAATACAGTCCCCGTGAGTTCCTGATCATCCTGGGCATAGCCCTACATATAAATGTGGATTTAATACTGCTGCACTTCACTGAATATCTGAAAAGATAAATGTTCCCTACATAGACTACTGTGATGACTTTGACATTGCTGGACATATATTTCTACAGAAGTGACATTCACTGAGGAGACAAAAGAAGGATTAAACATTATAATTGTACTTTGACAAGAACATATGACTTCTGGGATGGATTAATACTCCTGCAGAGGATTTTACTACTACGTCTGACAATACTGCCTCATGAACTTTTATTCCGGGTGCCTTTTTACTTTTTCAGTAAAATGACGCATGAAGTGCTCTGAATAAACGTTTATCTTTATTCCAAGCAAAATATACTGCAAATTTATGAAAGGTTATCCAGACCTTTCCACTGCCCGCAGAACTCGGTCATCTCATCTGACCTTACAGCAGGTCAGAGATTTTTGCTTTTTATCCTGAGCGACCTCTTCTTCTACCTATTAATCTCAGATCACTGAAATTTAGGTTGGGTTTTTTTCTGCTGTAAAAGTCTGAAATCCATGTTAGACTCCATTTAGATGGTTGGCCAAACCACACACACATAAGCAGAGCTTTTTCTGGGCATAATTATCATCATTCTTCTGAACGTTTTCAGGTGGCCAGATTCATAGCTTCCAGAATAGTAATCCTCCCTTCAGTGATCTGTCTTGAGTGATTTCAATGGGATCCTTATTTACATGGACCTTTGAAACAGAACTATCTAGATTCTTTCTCAGAGAAATACTCCAAGATTACTAGAAAGGCTTTAAAACAAAATGAACAAATCATAAAGAAAAAACAAAACAAAAATGAAAAACACCTCAACCTACTCCTTGCCTAATACCCAAAAAAACCAACAAAAAAAAAAACAAAAAAGTCCCTCAAAAAAAAAAAACCACCAAAAAAACCAACCAACCAAACCAAAGAAACCCCTAAAAAGCCCTGACAAGAAACAGAAACAAAATAAACCCCACCTAACCTAAATGAAAAACGTCCCCAAAAAAAGCCAGAGCAGAAAGTCTAAAAATCAGTCTCTTTTCATTATATTGTGGGAAGACAAACCACTATTTTCAGTCTAGCTTTCTAGCTCTGGGGTTAAGGCTAGTCTCTCAGTGGCTTCCTGAAGTGTGGCATATAGGTAAAGCCTTATAAAGTGAAGGCCTTGTTGCCTTTGTAAAATCATGGCTCAGGCCTGTCACTTGGGCTAGAGAAGGACTATGGGAAGAGACACACCTGAATTAGGGGTAGAAAAACATGCTGCGTGACCATTCCGTGTTCACATAGTGGTGTGTAGTGATTGGCTGAATTATGTTGTTGCACTTTAAAAGCTATGTAAACTGATAAGAAATTGTACAGAAGAAGCTATGTAGTAATAAAGGGAACTTTTGGCTTGTGCCCGGGGCACAGTGTGTGTATGTCATGTCTGTCTCAACAGCAGCACTCAATGTAAACCAACTTCACACACTTCCACTTGGTTCCTTTGAAACCATCTCCTTGTCCAAAGCCCAGTTGTCTACTCCCTTTCTCCTAACTGATGTCTTGGTCCATGCATGAGGGGAAAACTCTTTGTTCTATGCTAAACTATCACCATTTCTCTTTTCCCTGCCCCTGGAAACACCTTTTCCCAAAGCATGCTAAAACAGCTGTAGAAGTTCATCATGGTCCCCTGGACAGCCAGGAGTTCCACCTGACCTTCTCATTCTTTCCTTTAGGGAATACAACACAACACAAGGAGAATAAATAAAGATATTGGCTGTCCTAAAGATACTGCAACAGTGCTGATCTCTCAAAAAAAGGTGCAGGGTAAACAAGGTTGTTGTCTATAAAATCCTGGTGTTACTTTTCACCAGGGCTTGTAGCGAAGGGACAATGGTTTTAAATTAAAAGAGATTTATGTTGGACATAAGTAAGAGCCTATTATAAGGGTGGTGAGTCACTGGAACAGTTCACTCAGAGAAGGTGTGGATGCCCCATCCCTGGCAGCATTTAAGATCAGGTTGGATGAGGCTTTGAGCTGCTTGATTTAGTGAAAGATGTCCCTGCCCATGGCAGAGGGGTTAGAACTAGACAATCTTTAAGGTCCCTTCCAAACCAAGCCATTCTATGATTCCATGATTCCATAATCATTTGTCTCTCACTCATGCTGGAAATGAGCTATTAATGCTGATTTACATACAGAATTACATGTAAATGTTTACATACATTTTTCTCATTTTTTTGTTCCTGCAATTTTGGGGCTAGTATTTATTAATAAAAAGTTATTTTGATGGATTTTCAGATGTTACTGGTTTTCCTCTTCTTCATAGCACTATAAGAATTAAAAAAAAAAAAAATTGAAGAATCTTAAAAATTTTAATGATTACCTGAGTAAAAATTTCCTACTTTAATTTCTGGAAATACTACTTTTCTGTCATTATTAAAGTTATTCAAACTCCTATTAACCAAACACACACCAAAAAATCATCATCCCCGAATGCAGTTTGATTAGTCTCAGGATTTCCCAATAGATAGTGCTTCAAAGCTTTCAGACACTGCAACTGGAAAAGAAATCTCTCACCTCAGAGGAATACACCCACACCCGTGCCTCAGGTCTGTTTGAACGACATACTTTCAGAGTCATACACTGAAGGAGAAAAATAACTTCAGCTGTGCAACTTCAAAGTTTCTCTAATATAAATCAGATCTTCACAAATACTAAAGTCCCAAAAGGCAGAAAATGCCTTTTGGCAGGGAAAATCCATCTCAGATTTGACAGATGGAAGTAAAAATATTAAAGTTTTACTTGTTAAGCAACAATATTATGGTAGCGGTCCCATGTATAGACTGACCCTGTATTAAAAAGAAATAATTTATTTAGATTAAAGTAGTATTCATGTCAGATGAGATTTTTTTTTTATTGTTGTTCTTTTATCTTTAAATATGAAAATTTTATTAAAGGATAAATGTATATGTGTAAGCACTCTCCATACGCACCACTTACACCACAATGACCTCTTAAGAGCTAATTATATCAGTATGTGATTAGGTACATGAATAATACAAATTGTTATCTAGAAATCCTACATTGTGAAAATTCAGGACAACTCATAACATGTTCGAAATCTACTTTCAACATCGAAAAATTGCCACAGAATTCAATATATTATGAATCATTCATATTTTAACATCCATGGAGATTGGAGGAAATGGGGAATCCAGTAAGATTCCATACCCATTTTTTGAAGTAAATATGAATGGGGTTGAAAACATTTTTTCCATGCTACAAAGGGAGCAACTGAATTGAAAAGAAGTCAGATATTTTCTTAAGGTGATCCAGGGAGATGAGTTATCAGCAGTGCCCCAGAAGCACACAAGGCCAGCAGAGTCCTGGGCTGCGTAAGAAGAAGCATTATCAGCAGGATGAGAGAGGTGATCCTTCTGCCTTAGTGAGACACATCTGGTTCAGGTCTGGGCTCCCCAGTGCAAGGGAGACATTGACATACTGGAGCAGGTCCAAGGAAAGGACAATAAGGTCATTAAGGACTGGAGCATTTGTCACATGAGAAGAGGATGAGTGACCTGAAACTGTTTCTCCTGGGGAAGAGAAGGCTCAGGAGGTCTTACCGATATGCATGAATAGTTGGTGGGAGAGTTTAAAGGAGCATTTAAAGAAGGCAGAGTCAAGCTCAGTGGTGCCCTGCCACGGGACAAAAAACAAGGGGTATACATTGAAATATAAAAGATACCATTCAAACATTAAAAAAAAAAAAGTCAGTGAGAGGATGGTAAAACATTGGAACAGGTAACCCAGAGAAGTTGTGTATGTCCCCAAGTTGTCATGGATAATATTCTGCTGTCTAACTGATTTGTATTCTCTCTTCCTTTGCCCAGATATGCAGCAAGCCACTCCAGACATTTTTAATCGATTTTCCCAACCATAATCATCTTTATTTTTTGGAAGAGTCTTTCAGGTCTGAATTCTTACCAATCCCTGCTAAAACTGCTGAAAGCCACAGCATTGATGCATTCACTATTAACCACAAGTTAAATGAAAAAATAATGTTCATCTTCTATCAAATCTCATTCCAATTGAGTGGAAACTCACTAATTAAATCTTTCTGCATCTCATTTACCATTCTGTAAAAATGAGAATAATGCTATTACAAGACAATACATGAGTATATTCAAGATATGTTAGAAGATTCTAGTCACATGGTGATGACGAACACAGAAAAATTCAGAATAAAATTTGGAGTTTATTTTTAGAGCAATTTCTAATAATTTCTGGAAAATTATATGAAATTATGTTAAACATTAATCAGCATGACAAAAAGAAAACAATGAATGGTTCATTTTTATATCCATGCTACCCTTTCATGTGCTCTGATTGTGTTGGGATCTGTCTGAAGAAATATAGTCAATTAAGTAAGCAAAGACTGCATCTTAATGCAGAAGCAGGATACTAAACAGTGAATTAAAATTTCACAAGCTTTCACATTTGAGATTAATTTTGGTATTTCAAGTCTATTAAACTAATGACCCTATGAAGTAATTTAATGTTTGTTTAGATCTTTCTAAAATGTTTAAATCTGCAACAAACTTACTTCCATATGTTACTTTTGGTATTTTGTAAAGATTTCAAAACAATGTAAGGTTTCTATTTTTGGGTTTATTATCAGCCTGATTTTATTTTTAATCTCCTGGTTTTTTAGGGTTGGGTTCTTTGTTTTGGTTTGGGATTTTTTTTGATAGGAAATTTATGTTTGTTTGGTTACACATTTGTTTCCCCTAAAATATATATTATATTTGTCTCAGGATACTTGTTGGCTAATCTATATATCTTCTTTACATCTGCAGTAAACTGGAAATGCACATAAGCAGACTATTACATAAAAATTAGGTTTATTATCTCAAATATTTCAAATTTTATAAAATATCTAGAAAAATGAAATAGTAATACTTTTAATAAGGAAATATTTAATGAATTTGGAAATAAATGTTTCATGACTTTGGAAATCTAGTGTTTAAATAAAAAAAATCTTTTTACCATTTTTAGAATTAATTTCCATGACTGCATTCTTGTGATCAGGATTTTATCTTAATTTCATAATGAAGATCTTGCCTTTTCAAAAAAACAGTAATAGATGTTATTGTTACTGTTCTTGAATTGCAAAGAGTAGCCATAGAAATTGTAGGTTAATCTTATTTATATATGTATAGAGATGCAGACATCCAAAAAAACATATATATATATATATATATGTATATATATATATGTATATATAGAGAGCATCTTTAGAAATGCTTACCAAACTGTAAAACTCCAATATTTTTTGATTTGTTTTCTGGAAGTCATCAGTCTTTCAGGGAAAGCCATATTAGAGCCTGGCGTGAAAGGATGTACTATTGCATTTCATACCTGTGTGCAGTCATTTGCACCCTGGGATTGTCTCCTATTAGGGGAATATCTATGACTTCTGAAGGGCCAGTGAATGTTATTGAGAAAGGCAGGTCCACCAGAGGCAGGTGTAAATTCTGCAAAGTCTGTGAAGTAAAGAACCTGGCATGTTTTTAATCTGTATGGTCTCTCTGGATTTTTTTCATTTTATTTCATTTCTATATACTTACTGATATAATTTTTAATTAAATAGTCACTATGACAGTGAATTCCATAAAGCTCAGAGGTTTCACCATCAAAAGTGAAAGTTTCTTCTACGCCTCCTCATCAAAATTTGTACATAGAAGTTGAACAATCTTAAATAGATATATTGCAATCCAAGTCACAGAAGGCAAGTCTTTTATTTCTTATATCATTTAAGCTTATTGTATCTAGGCAAAAAATCTGTAAAACATTTTCATTAGATATAATGATGTACATTCCCCTGCATTGTTTTAGATTATATTGATTTAAATATCATATTTCGTAAGGTATCTTATTATTTTCATCTTTCCAAGCTACTATCTTTTCTTCCAAGCACTTTAAACTAAAATTGAATATAACATCCTACGCTGTATATCCTGTAATATTATTCTTAATGTTGAATCACATTGTTTCAGTATATATGTGGTTCAGTTTAATTGTTGCAAGTGACCTATAGTGAAGCTGGTAAATCACACACACCAGTAAAGCAAAAGCCGGTGAGAAATCATTATTGGCTCCTATAGTAATTATCAGAAATAGTGGCTACAAAAGGAATGGTGATGATACCAAGTCAAAAAGCCTGTCATATGAAGATTTTTCTGAAACATATTGAACAAGGTTGTGGTACAAACAGCATAGACACAAAAGATGTTAAGCAAGCACAGTTCAGGCAGTAAAAAAGTGCAGTATCTGCTAACAAGTAAGAGTGAGAATGCTGCTCTGCAGCGCCCAAACTAAACAAGAATAGCTTTTCCAGTCTTAGGGAAATAACAACAGTATTAACCATTGTCTCGCACCAAACACTATTACTGTCATGTTTCTTGGTACGCTGGCTTGTTTTGAGTATAATGAAAGCCGTAAGGTCATAAGCTTACCAATGAGGTGAATACGCAACTGCTATCATTAGTCATAGTCTTTTTCTTACCTCGGGAACATTGTGTTTGATTCTTCCTCAACTCTAAATACTATTCGGGAGGTTTGTTGTTCTAACTGATTGCTTTCATGCTGAAAGAATTCTCTCCAATGGGAAAGCATTCATCACAGCAAAATGCTACCTTAGGTCAAAAATTGTTTAATTAATAAATGTCAAAGGTTTGAAATCTAGTACTTTATAACTTGGTAGATATTAGGGACCAGATCTTAAATGAGAAACTACTATTAAGGTGCATTTTTAGTAGGCCTTGAGATACCAATCTTTTAAATTAAATAAATTTTAAAATCACCTTCACAGTTTACCAGTTACCCATTGTACTGACTGTCAAAAATTGTTGTCAAAACTGAAGATCGATCTTCAGTGATAGAAGATTATCTGAAACAGTTGCAACTTCAGAACTAAATAAACAGTTGCTAAAATAGACAGTGTGATAAAGGACTTTTGCAGAATACAAGAACAATGTCTATTTCAAATCATATATGTAAATCTATAAGAGGGATAAACTCTACTCTTTCCTGGTACACTTTAATGGAAAACCCTATCATTTAAAAAAAATGCTCCAGCATTCTTCTGAGTTCATGCCTTAAAACCATGAAGTCTTGTAACTTAGAACTTCTGCTTGGTACATATTTAACATATAAAGAACAATTTCAGAAGTGCTATATTGATTATCCTCCAAGGCTAATTTATACATCAATAAAATACAATAAAATCAAAAAGGAAGGTATGTGATAGAGGAAAGATGTCACAAAACCACAAAATCACAGAACAGCTGAGGCTGGAAGGGAGCTCTGGTCATCTGGTCCATCTGCCTTCATGCAGGGCCAACTAGACCCAGTTGCCCAGGACTGTGTCCAGAGGGCTTTTGAATACCTTGGAAGAGGGAGACTACACAATATCCCCAGGTACCACCCCTGCTTGGTCACCCTTAGAGAAAACAAGTTTCTCCTGATGTTTAGACAGCACCTGCCATGTTTCAGGTATCCTTTGATTCTCATCCTGTCACTGGACACCACTGAAAAGAGCTTGGCTCCATCCTGTTTCCACACTCCCTTCTGGTTTTTATATACATTGATGAGATTACCCTGAGACTTCTCTTTTCCAGGCCAAGGAGTTTCATCTCTCTCATTCTTTCATGATAGGAGAAAAGCTCCAGTGCCTTCATCATTTTTATCACCCTTTGTTGCATTCTTTACAATATGTCCATGTCTCTCTTGTCCTGGAGAGCTCAGACATGGACACAGCAGTTCAGGTGAGAGATCACCAGGGCAGAGTAGAGGGCAAGGACCACCTCCTTTCTCCTGCTGCGAACATTTTATCTATTCGACACAGAACACCCTTAGCCTTCTTTGCAGCAAAGGTAATTCACTAGTTTGTGTCCAACTTATGTCCACCAGGACCTCTTGGGCTTTTTGTACCAAGCTGTCTTCTAGGTTCCTCCACAGGTGCAGGACTTTGCACCTCTCCTTATAATGCTGTCATAAACCATAATCAGTAATTATCACTATTTAGTCTTTGGTAATGCCACAGAAATTCAAAATGTCAGACAGCATAAGAACTGAAAATAAAAGTCAATTCACAAAGAAATGAAAACAATGTTTGGCACAGCATAGAATAAATATAGTGAAACATTTTTAGGAAAAAAAAAAAGTAAAATATGAAAGATTTCTCTGGGATGAGACCTTTACTTAATGTAGTGATAGTGAATCACGAACTGATGAATACATACAAGTGGATTCATGTAGCTTTTGAGGTAGAAACAAATGTGACAAAAAGTTCTCTTCAGTTTCTAATACTATATGTTATGAACTAATTTTTTATTCTAATATTTCTATTTAAATCCTAAAATAAACACTTCTGTACTGAAACATAGTTGCATAGGAACAGAGCTTGCACTATAAATACGTCTCTGTGCATATATCTATAAACACAGCACTTCAAAAATGCAAAGGAAACCTTACATAGGATATTACTTCACTCATTTTTTTCTTAGCTATTTTTCCCTTTATATTTTCTTTTATAAAAGTTAACACCTTTCCATGACTCTTCACCTTTCAAGATACTGCCACAAAACTAAGCAAAAAAACTAATCCTTGTGATCAATATTCCAGTCCTTCAGCAGCTTCAGTTAATTAAAACTTCATTCCTAGCTCAACTTGCATTGAAATTCAACTTGAAAATACAGCCAGGTTACACCCCATTTTGCATGGTATACAAGGCTGAGGATTTATTATACATTTAAAATGTTTAGCATGAATTTTATGCAAAGAAACTAAATTGACAATATTTTATTCTAGTCTGTATCAAATAGAAATTTTTTAGACTGCACAATGATATAATTAATATGGGAGATTATGATTTTTTTCCTGCAATTTAGGGGTTATTAGAGGCTAAAGGTTAACAGACAGAATGCAAATACATTTTTTTCTATGTTTGAATTGACTATTTTTCTTTCTTCTTCCAAGAACATTCAGTTTTGTGCAATTGTGCTGCATCATTTTGTTGAAAAGAATTGGTTCAGCGGGGATCATTACAGAAGCTGACAGTTGCACTAGAGAAGAGAACCCAGGCTTATTTTGAAGAGTTATCAAATCCCCACAGAAGACTATATAAGCTGCAAAAGAGTGGTACTCTGTTCATAAGCTTGCCTCAGGCAAGCCAAATGTTCAGTTCACTTTTAGTCCTTATTTGCCACAGAAAGGAACTACAAAAGCTAGAAAAAAAAAGTCTTTGATCATATTTTATTCCAACGGAACTTTGCTGTATCTAAAGTAGTGTGATCTCTATTACTTGTGATGGGAAGAGTGGTCTCTGGAAAGCATCAAGTCTGTTCAAACCCCTAGAAGTGAAATTTTTGTATACAATACTTTTGAAGACACATCTCCGTCGAAAATGCCAATCCTCTAGGGCACAGTTAAGACTTAACTATCATTTTGTTTAGGTAGTAAATTAGTAGTAAATTTAATATATTTCAGCTGCTACTGGAGGGGGGCAATGCATGCTTTTATTAACAATGTGTATTCAGAAGTGATCTTCCTGATTCTTGGGAGGATTTAGAATCCTCTAAACCTAAGCAGATAAATTTTATGTTGATTGAAGTACAGAACAGTTAAGGAAAAGAAAATCTCCAGCACCAAAAACCTTTTTTGACAAGTCCACTAAAAATCAAGACACAAGATAGGAAAATTTACTTGATTTCAAGTATGCAATAAATGGACATGGATTATTTGTACAGTCAACCTTACTCTGATTTTCTCCATAACATTTGCAGTGCAGGCAGAGAAGAAGCTCAAGTGCACAGTCTACATTTAACCTCTTCTGCTACCCTTTCTCCCTGTGAGACAGATCATTATAATAGGCAGCAAGTGAAACAGAAAGAGGAGGGGAAAGGATATGACAGGTGAAGATAATATTGTTAGAGGCAGCATGATGCATGGCTGTTAAATGAAAACATGCTCTGTAAGCGAGATTTTGAAAGATTGAAGCGTGATTAAATTGCATATTGCCACAAACAAGGACTCTACAGCCCTAGATCCTCTAGTAACTTTGCATACAAGCCAGGCTGTAGCTGACAAGCTCAGAGAATATGCTCAAATTTCACCACCTGGAGCAATGTTGATGGAAGCATATGTCATAACCAAGTCTGAAGAGTAAATAGTACAGCCAAGAGGATTTCTACAGAGATACTTGTGTTTACAGTGAGATCCCTCTAGCAGGTGACAAGCCTGGCTATATTTATGGCTCTGGCCACATACAGAACAAGTAGAATTGGGAGACATTTGAGGAACTTTTCTGAGAACAAATTATTCTTCCTGTATTTGAATTTGGTCTCTCTCTAACATCAATACATGAGCAACCTGTTACACAATAAGCATGAACTGATGCCACCTGTTAGCTGGCATAGGTGTACAAGAGAGGATTAATTGTCCTGAAATGGAGATGTCTGAGTCACCTGCAAAGCCAGAGCTGCACAGCCCAGAGAGCAAGAATCTGAGGGCTGGGTACTGGAGGGACAGACCAGAGGTCACAGCCAAATTTTGATGGGACCCATGTTTGTGTATGTGTCTTAGGGGGTGGTGAAATCTTAGCAGGCTGCAAGTGAGAGCAAGATCAGACCATTTCTGTTGCTCACCCTTATGTCGGTGGTGTTAAAGTGTAATGTGCTACCAGTAAAGGCACTGCTATTTGTTAATCTATGGCTGATGTGTGTGGTACCACATACACAGGTCCTGCAGTCCACTGCATTCATTCAGACCTTGAGGATTTGCACAGACTTTGCTCTCTGCATCTCCATGATTAAGCCAATGAGTCAGAAGTGATGCCAAGCTAGTTAGCAATCCACGGCTACTGCCATCCAGAGAGACAAGAAGGGCATTTAGATACTATGCAGAAAGTATTTAAATAGATTAAAAGAACCATAAATTAAAGATAAAAATAGGGGTTTGGGGTTAGTAATGTGTTTCCTTCAATAGATGAACACACTTAAATCCCAAACTGTAGCAGTGCAAATGAAATCTTGTGACAAAACACATTTATTTTGTTTATACACAATGTAGTAAATATAAATGTTACCATGTGCATTTTTCATTTACAGTGATAAAATACAGAAGTGCATTATGTAGAAATATAATCTGGAAAATGAAATTTTTCAATGAAAATAGTATGGTTAATTGCCATCATAGCTTTCATATTTTCAATATTTTAGTAGGATCACAACTCAAGATTTTCTACAATTATTCTTCAGGTTTTCAAGGTAGAAGTTATTTTTGAGAAACTAGGCTCACTAGTGATAAACCCTAAGCCAAGCATATTAAATATTTTGCTCTGTTACTAAGGTAGGTAATATTAGCCTCATTTGATAGATGAATTTGGAAATGAAATTTACTGCTATTAGTTGTTTCTGTCAAGCATGATTAATTCTCTCACACAAATAATTAGTTATTCCTGTATCTGTAGAGATGTCACATGCAGAATGCACTCAGCTCATTTTAATTCAGCATTCTCTATATTTCAAGTCACTCAAATTAAGACAGCAGAATATTTTAGCAGACAAAATCCATCTGTGCTAAAACATATTTGGGAGTAGTGTATTTTAGTATTACAATATTCCACCTAAATTACAAAAGAGCTGTTGCTGATGCTGGTACATGGATTATGAGGTAAAATGGCTAATCCGCGTGAAGCATATATGTCCCAATTTCAAATATATATGCTAATTTTTATCTTATTTATTGTAAAAGATGTTTCTTATTTCCAAATAATGGACTGCAATAAAAAAGTAATAGTTTTAAAGCACAGAACATTAATAGGTATTAATATTAAATGAAATGTCAGAAAAATAATATAAAATATATTTTCTTTGTAATCATATGTTCAAAATCTTAGCAACTGCATCAAAGATTCCTTAGTTACTAGGCAATTCCTACCAAAACTCTGCAAGTACACTTTTTTCATCACTAGCATCAGCTAGTTTGTATTCAGAGTCTTTTGTATAAAATTTATTTTGCTTGCTAGGTTGCTTGCTTACTTACTTCTAAGAGCATACTTTAACAGCATACTTCCTGTTTTGGAGAGACAGATGTCATAAGATCAGGCTTGTTCAGTAAATGAAGAAAAATCTTGCACTTCTGTTTCCTTCAAATTCACTCCTTTGTACTTTGAGAGGGGAAATGACAAGCTTAGAGTAATTTGAGGATTTGGGATATATATCTTGTAATACCATAAACCTGTAAAATATGAGTATTTGACTGAATACAGATGCTAGCTATTTCACAGCTCAGTTTTTAATGACATAAGGTTAGGTGCTAAATTTCCAAAGCAAGGCAAGGGGATTTATTGGTATTATTACTGGATTTGAAGGCAAGTCAAAGGCTTAATCCCTATGTACTGCTCTGTTTAAAAAAAATAAAAAATAAAAAAACCTATAGATTTCTGAACAAAGAATTGGATTCGTATGTAACAAATTTTAACCTTGAAAGAAAATAGAATAATCCTGTCATCTTATGCTCTTGTTATTTTAACAGTATATCTTGTTTCATCTGTTCACCATAATATGAGCTGAACAGAGCTGGCAAGTCTTTAAGAACATTATTCTTGGAGTGAAAGAGCTCTAAATTCCCACATGTAAGAAGTTGGACAAGGACAGCAGAAACCAGTATGGCTGAATGAGAACCTCTGGGTCAAACTAAGATATAAGAATGAAATGCACAGGGATGTGTGTTCTGGGAAGAATATAGGGACATTTCCTAGATATGCAGGGATAAGATGAGGAAAGCTAAAGTGTAATTTGGCAAGGGATGTAAAGAATAAGGTCTTCTTGAAACGTAAAATTAAAGAAAATAGACTCCCCCTGGTAAATAAAACAGGACAACCAGTGAAAATCACTGTGGAGAAGGCTGGGGCATTCAACAGTTTTTTGCCTCAACTTTCAATGTTAGTTTCTTTCCCCACACCTCTAAAGTCCCTGAACCTCAAGGCAAGGATAGGTGGAATGAAGTCTCTCCCACCACAAGTGAAGATCATGTTGGAGACCACCTGAGGACTCTGAACATGTACAAGTCCAAGAGACCTAATGGGATGCATGCCAGGGTCCTGAGGGAATTGGTTGATGAAGTTGCTAATTCACTGCCCATCATATTTGAAAAGTTGTGGCAGGAAGGCAAAGTCACCAGCGTTTGGAAAAAAATGGAACATTACACCCAATGTCAAAAAGGGTAAAAAGGAGGTCCCTGGAAACTATTGACTGGTAAACCTCCCCTCTGTACCCAGCAAGAGTATGGTACAGATCTTGCTGGAAGATATGCCAAAACATATGGAAGACAAAGAGGTGGTTAAGGACAGGTTATGTGGCTTCACAAAGGGTGATTTGTACCTGAATCATCTAGTGGCCTTCTATGATGGAGTGACTGTATCTATGGGCAAGGAAGAGCTACAGATATCTTCTGTTTGGACTTCTCTGAAGTGTCCAAGGACAGATTGGGTGTGGTTTTAAGTAATCTGGCCTAGTTGAAGGCATACCTGCCTATGGAAGGGTAAATGGAACTAGATGATCTTTATTGGTTCTTTCCAACACCAATTATTTTACTATTCTATGGTAAAATAATAATAATAACAATAATAGTTATGGACTCTAAAGTTAAAAAGTTAAAGGTATCTTTTCTTTAGTACTTGGGAAAGAAAACATTAAAAATGTGTCAATAGATATTTAGAAATGGAAATGCTTTTGTTCTGCTCTCTTTTTTTGGCACCATATTTTCAATCACTAGAAGAAGGTGGGCTCTTCTCTGTTAAAGAAATTTCTTCGCCTCAGGTTTCCCGAAGCAGACTCTCAAACATCTGATTCTAGAAAAAAAAATTAATAATTGAGAGACACAGCAATAGGAACAGCTTGAACCGGATACTTCCAGAGAGGGACTGAGAACAAAGAAACTCCTGGACATCTATACCCTTACAGTCTGTACTACTCATCCTCATAGGCTGTTCACACCCCTTACATGTGATTCTTGATCCAGTGGTGAGTTTTGGTCTATGGTCTTCTTTGTTCCTTAGTGAATTTTTTCTCTGTCTCCTGGCAGATTATCTGTTTCTTATCTGGACAGGCTGAGCTTCTGATCTTAAGCATGGCTTCCTTATCTCCCTATTTACATTACCTTCAGGACCTCCTTTTATATAACAACTAAAGATAAGTTAGTGGAAGCTGGGAGCTTCCTGCCTAAGGCTTCAGCAACTTCACCATCTTGTGCCAAACTTACTCAAACAAAATACAATTAAAAGAATGAAGTCAGCTAAAATGAATTTATAACATCTCTGTGTACACCCTTCCTGTGGGAGATAAGGGATGCTCTGTTTTTAAGAGCACCTCTGCTGGCATCATCACCTTGACAATGGATGTATTACTGAGAAATCACCCATACTTGCACACTCAAGGTGTGATTCCTGCAGTGAGTGCTGGACCATGCTGTGCCACCCCACTCACCAGAGAACAGCTACTCAAACTGCCCAATGTCTGCTCTGTCCTGCATGGAGAGGGTTGGGGCACTGCAGGATGATTTCCAGCATTGTCAATACAGGTTTGACTGCTGCTGCTTCCTTTTCAATGTCTCTGAACTGATTTTTCTTCATGTTTCATCCTTCTTTGTTTGAAAAGTCACTTGGCAGTTCACTGCTTACTGTTTAAACCAGTGGATTGGTCATCTTTCTTTTTCATGTGTAAAAGCCTGTCTTTGGCAGACACCCTCATGAGAGTTTTGGTTGTTTCATTTACAGCCCATTTTTTAACCTTCATTTCTACCGTAACAGCTTTGCCAATTATGGGCTGTGTGAGCTTCCCTAGAAATTCTGTCCTATACTGCAGTAATACCAATAAGATTTTATCAAAAAATATTGTTCAGCCTTGTTAAAATGCATTTAACATTTTGGAAAATCTTTTCCACAAGATCATCATAACATGGATAGGCTTAATATGAAGTAATATTTTTCAGTAGCAATATTTCCATAATGCTTCAGTAAGATGTATGTTTGAGAAATTTTTGGGAACTGAGGTAGTTACCCCAATTTCCTCTTTCTTCAGCAAAAGCTAATGTACAACAGCTGAAGGGCTTTAGCCAGCAGTACTAAATGAAAAATAACCTGCATTTACCTCACTCCAAAATATTTTCTGGCACTCCACAGAATATACCCATACAACAGACATCAGTACTTTCAGTTCAAATTAATACATCTTCTCATTCATGTCTCTTTTACTCACCCCTTTTGCCTTAGTGGTCACCATCAAAACTGTTTTACACAATGTAAGCATCTTTTTAATGACGTATGACTAACTGAACATGACTCATGTCTTTAAAAGTTAGTAGAAAATCTTTTTTTCTTTCACACTGGGTTTAGAAGTTAGTGACTTCTACTGACTTTTATTAGAAATTATAAGTGTGATACCATCTAATTTTAATCATCCAGTTCTAATATACTGACACCTCTGCTGCTAATTCTCTTTCACTCTATTAGCTACAGTGGGAATTAAGAGCTAATTTCTAAGTCTCAATCACATCCCAGTTACATGTTTAAAGTACCCAAAGAAGATAGTGTGAATAATCCCATACCTGTTTCTGCTGCCACTCAAAACATGAGCTATCATAGGTTGACATTTGTCACTCTCTTCTGTGCATTAAGAACAATATCGTTTCTCAGAGACAGGGAGGAATTATTGTCCTTTTCTTTTAGAACAGACTTCTCAGAATCTGGGATCCTGTGGTGTAAGACTGCATGGTTGTATTGGGTTTCTGTGGCTTAGGTAGAAAGGGGCTGTGCAAGTGGCTTCTGTGAGGTGTCTAACAGAGCTGGCTCCAAGATGGCCCTGCCACTGGCCAACACTGAGCCCATCAGCATTGCTGCTAGCACCCCTGGGATAAAGTATGTAAGGGCATGGAAAAAACTGTGCAACTGCAGCAGAGAGTGGAGTCAAAATATATGAGAGAAACAGCCTTGCAGGCACCAAGGTCGGTGAAGAAGGACAGGGAGGAGGTGCTCCAGTACAAGGGCAGAGGTGCCCCTGCAGCCCATAGTGGAGATCATGGTGAGGGAAGTTGTGTCCTTGCAGCCCATGGAAGTCCATGGTGGAGCAGAGATCCATTTGCAGCCCATGGTGGACCCCAGACTGGAGAGACCCTTTGCCTGATGGAGGCTGTGACCCTGTGGGAAGCTGCACTGAAACGGTCTCCTGGCAGAAACCTGTAGCCCCGTAGGGAGGAGACTACATGGGATCAGATTTTCAGGCAAGACTTGTGACCCTGTGGGGGACTCTCACTCAAGCACTCTGTTCCTGTAGGGCTGCACACCACAGAAGATACCCATGCTGGAGCAGTTTGTGAAGTGTAGCCGACAGGAAGGACTCACATTGGAGAAGTTAATGGATGACCTCTACTGTGTGAGGCACCCCACACCGGAGCAGGAAAAGGAGTGGGGAGACCTCCACCTGTGGAGAAAGGAGTGATAGATGTGTAATGGACTGACCACAACCCCCATTCCTCATCCCCCCGCACCACTGGAGGGGAGAGGGTAGGGAAAATAAGAAGTGAAGCCCGGAAAAAGGGAGGGATGAGTGGACATATTTTTCATATTTTGTTTTATTCCTCATTATCCTACCCTGATTTAATTGTTAAGAAATTAAATTAATTTTCCCAAGTCAGCTCCATTTGGCCCATGATGGTAAATAGTGAGTGATCTCTCCCTGTCGTTATCTCAAACCTTGAGCCTTTTGTTGTATTTTCTCTCCCCCTATGCAGCTGAGGAGGGGAGTGAGAGAGAGACTTTAGTGGAACCCTGCCATCCAGCCAAGGTGAACCCACCACAATGTGATACAATACTGGTACTGTGGGATAATCAGATAACTAACAGAAATTAGTTACAGATTCTGCTTTTAAAAGACTGATTCCAAACAGAAGATAATCCTTTTATTTGAAGAGAAATATCCCTTCTCCTATTTTTCTCTCCATCTATGTGCTACTGAACAGGCTTTTACAAGCTGTTGTACACGCTATCCGTCCCAGTAACTGAACTTTGGTCATTGCCACTTCCCAGGCAACCAAACAAACACTGTTCTCTCTGGCTTATATCTGTTCCATTAGTACATTGACAGAAGAGGGGAACATTTTAGGGAAATGTAATTTAGTCATGAATATTTTAGGTGAAAGTGGAACAAACCCTAGCATGGTTTTGGATTAGAACAAGTAACACTGCCTGACAATTTCTGGGCACAGCTCAGGAGCTGGTATGTGCCAGGATCATCTTCCATATTCAGTTTGGATGTTGCCAAATTGTTTCTGAGGTGAAGACAGTTTAATAGAAAAGATATGGGCTGTTGGCCTGAGTGCCAGAAAAATTCTGGGCATGTTTAACTTACTGACAGATGAAGTGCTAATTTAGATGGATTAAGTCACCCTTTGGAGGTCTTCAATATTATATATCTGTCTCATAACATCATTATAAATGTATATGTGAAACAGAGCTGAAGAATATGGTATCCTAAGATTCCACAAATATCATAAAATCAAGTAGACAGTTGCATAGTAAAAAAGCAGAAAAATTGTATGTAGGAAAGAGAGAGAAATGTTTGGCAGAAGGTGAAAGAGGCAGAAGCCAGAAATGGTAGAAAGGTTAGTATATGTCACCTATAACTGAAAAATTTAGTTCAGGACTAGCCTGTATCAATAAAATAAATTTAGTAATCAGAAATGCATAACTTATAACTGCAGAAACAATTGGAACTTAAAGTTGCGTCATACTTGCTCAGAGTATAATGCCATGCCTCATTCAGGCATTCCAGAATGAGGAATTCTGAGATAAGTAGCCCTTTGAATCTTTAGGGTTGCAAAGAAACCTCTAAGATCATTGAGACAGTTTTTTAACCTAGCGCTACCACTTTCACTACTATGTCATGTCACCAAGTTCCACATCCACATATGTTTTGAATACTTCCCAGGATGGTGATTCTACCAGCTAGCCTTGGCCCCTCAATCCAGCCTGCCCAGATCCCTCTGCAGAGCCTTCCTACCCTCCAGCAGATCAACACTCCTGCCCAACTTGGTGTTGTCTGCAAATTGACTGAGAGTGCACTTGATCCCCTCTTCAGGTTGTTGATAAAGATATTAAACAGGACTGACCCTGATACTGAGCCCTGGGGAACATCACTGGTGCCTCTTGATGCCTTAGGTTTTAACTTTTATGTTTTTCAAATCCTGTACTGCTAGTGTAACTCTGAAGTTTCCTGTAGCTTGCTAAGTGCTGCTCTCTATGCTAAGATAGACATAACAAAGCCTCTCCAGCTTTCTCTCCAAGGACACCCAGAACAGAAACTGTAAACCATCATCTTGGGGAGAGGGGGGCAAGCTTGGGGAAATTCCATCATTGGCTGGGTTCTGGTTGGTGAATTTATGCTGATATAAAAGTGTGAAAAACTCATGACCTGTCATCCATTTTGGGATCTACTGAGGCAGGACCCTCTGGAGCCCAAAAGTGTTCCTCAGGTGGCCTTTCAAATAAATACCACCTTTATTCCTGTCTAGTCTCTATTTCTAGGTAGCGATTTGAGGCATCATGGCCACCAAGTGGATATATCCAGGAACCACAACTCTAGGCCCAGCCATTAAAGAGTACATATGTCTATCATAGTAAACCAGTTTCTCCAGGAGAATGCTGTGGAAGCAGTATCAAATGTTTTATTAAAGTCTATTTATACACTAAGGTCTTTAATATTAGTAAATTTAAGGGATATTTATAGAGAACTCTCTTAACAGAAAAGCTTAAAAATAGAGATTTGTTTATTTTTTCTGGTTTTCAGATGATAAATACCAATATAAAGCACTATGTAGGATCTAGACTAGATCACAGAGATTTCATCAGGCAGTAATTTTCTATATTTTTCCTTCTAATGAATGAAGATTCTAAATATAAGTCATTTTAGGTCCCATGGTCTTTCAATATCTTCACAAATGTCTCAGACGAAGGAGCCAAAGGTATACTCTGTAAGTTTGCCAATAGCTGCTTGGGGACAAGCTGAGCTTCGGTCAGCAGGTGGTGAGCAACTCTTCTTGTACATCACTTGCTCTTCTTGGGTTTTATTCTTTCCTCATTCCTTCTAATTACTATTTTTATCATTATTATTACTATTGTTGTTATAATAATTAGTCTTGTTGTTTGTTTGTTTGGTTGTTTCAATTATTAAACTGTTCTTATCTCAACCCAAGAGTTTTACCTTTTTTCTGATTCTCCTCCTCCACCTGGGAGGGGGTCGGGATGTGAGTAAGTGGCTGAGTGGTACTTACTTGCCCTCTGGGGTTAATCCACAAAATATGTATCCTTGTAATCCTTTGGATAATTCATTCTTTTGCCTTAGCTAAAGAAAAAGATCAAGACAAAATGTTTTCAGCTGTTCTGGACTGGAAAAGTTATGACCAAAAAGGGAAATGAAGAATGATACCAAGCTTCTGAAGTTGAATTTTCTCTCTTACAAAATTCCATCTAACACATCTTTCGCCAGACAACGGTAAGTTTGCAGGAACAAGTTGAGAGATTGCTTTCTTCTTAGAGGAGCCACATTCTTATGAAAAGTGCTTTGCATATGAAATTTAATGTGAAGTGTTAACTCAGTTGGCATCCTTAAACAGAAAAATGGAACAGAAAACACTGAAAAACAGAAAACAGAAAAACACTGTTTAAAGATGATGGTGGACCCTATCTTCAAAAAAACAAGATGATCTGGCCAGAGCAGTAGTGAAGCTCAGTAGAAGAGGTTTTCAATAACACTGTCAGAAGAGGTGCAGAGGTGGATGGCAGCTGTTTTGTAAGTTTCATAGCTCAGAAGTGTGATGACTTTTAGATTAATTATAAGTAGACTTGAACAGAAAATGGTTTTCCATGAAGAGAGAACTTTTGTAATTTGAAAAAACAAACAAAAAAAATTAATAAAAAAAAATTAGGTAGTCTCAAAGTATTTTGAAGCATCAGAAATGACAGACTTGGTATTTAGACTCATGTTCAAGTCATGGCTCTGAGTTAGGTAAACTGTGAATCTAAAGGTGTTTACCATATCAGAGGTAGCATAGCAATGTGTGCTACTGGTTATTCCTGTTTCTCTATATGATTTGTTTTAAACAGCAACAAAGTCATAGTTTAGTAATACTTTACCTGAAAAAGCTTCACTGCAGCTGGTCTGTTTGTGAAAAGCATTGGTGATTTAATTAGAATCGAAGAAACAATTCAGTCAAAAAAACTCCAAACCCAGAAAAACACATCTTTTCCTTCCCTAAAAATATCCATTGAAATAAGTCCTTCGCTTAAGTAATAAAGGTTAAAATTTACACCAGTTAACCACATTTTGGAGAAGCCTACAGTGTAATCATATTTGAACTGGTATTTGTCAATATGGCCATGTATTGTCTATATATTGCCTCCATATTTTATTTTTATTCTTAAATAACATATTACACAAAGGTAACAAAAAGATATTAAATATTTAGTCTTTTGGTTTATTTATATCTATACCTACTCCACAGAAAACAAGTTTCTTTGGGGAAATTTTTTGATGCAGATACTGCAAAAATTGATGAAAAATGGTATCTAGATTGTGGGTTTTGACTATACTATCTAATGTTTGAACTTTGACATTTGTACTAAACTATTTTGCATACAACTTGCTTAATTTACTCTTTTTGTCTGATTGATAAGATTTTGTAAGGAATATGAAATTAGGCCAGTGCTACTTATCAAATATCTAATAAAATATGAATATTCTAATTGCATTTATGAGTGGATGAAGTGATTATTCACAGTAGGATGGCAATTATAATCAAACACTGGTTTTTACTACACAAGGGAAAGGTCTTCATAATGTTAAGTATCAATTCAAATAGAAATAATGCTATATCAAATATATTATGCTTCATGGGCACTTGATTCTTCACCTTTGGAAGATAATAGAAAATTCAATTATACCTGGAGAACACTTAGAATATATTAGCTTTGAATTTTTTCAACAGTCAAGAGGAAAAATTACTTAGGTAAAGATGGGATTTCACTCATTTAAATGAAAAGCAAAAAAAAAAAAAATCTTTCTCAAATGGGAAAAAAAAAGAATTACTAAAGATTACTGTCCCTGATTAAAGAGTCCTTGCATTTTCAGGTTTGAAATAGATAACTAACCTTTAAAAAGTATGCAAGCAAATCCCTTTTTGAGGACATGCAAGAAACTTGTAAAGTTTTTGTAATACAGCAGGACGTCTTTAAAGGCAAGCAGCTAGTAAACTGCAAGACTGTGGTCAGAGAGTGTTTTGTGCATCTCCCACATGGCATTCTCACCTTGGGATGAACCCCACTGCCCATTAGAGGCAGCAGAAAGGGCCAGCGGGTGTGTGTGTGTGCGACACTGCACACAGAGACTTGCCCATCACTAGTTGTCACAAAGACTGAACACAAAGTTTGTCAGAGTGAAACTACACAGCAACCTTTCTTGGAAAGAGAGTGGTGGCCAAGGTGACCTCCTCAGGACCCTTCAGTTCTCTTGTACAACCCCCACTGCTGAGAACACCAGCAATACAACCACTAAGAAAAACTACTCATGTACAAACTGGTTTCCATTTAACTAAGATGTTTAAAAGCATAACTTTTCATATCTTCATCTGTACATCCAGAAAAAGGACAGAATTCTCATCTATCAGCAGTCTAGAGAAATATCATCTGACCTAGGTACAACTCTCAGATAAAGAACAGGTCATTATTTTAATGTTTGAATGTTGTGTCACATGCTATGCTTCCTTTCTGTCAACCTTTTACAGTCACCTTTTCTCTAACTTTGGGAGAAAAACCCTGTTCTACCCTGGCATTACAGTAGAAATGGAAATATAATGAAAAACAAAAAATGCAATTTTTCCAGAGGAAAAATAACCAGAAATTAGGGTACTGAGGAGACTTTTAGGTTAAGTAGTTTGTGCAGAGTCATTGCACTATCCCTTCTGCCTCCTTAAACTGCCTCAAGTGAACATCTCTCTGAGAGTTTTAATAACAGATTTTCATGTCCCTTGGGTACGATAAGGCCTCAAATAACATACCATGCCATGAAGGAGCATCAGTGAATCCTCAGTACAGAAAAATTAGAAAATGCACTGAACTCCCAATGTGTTATGCCTCCAGATCTTTCAGAAGGCTACAGTATATACAGGCTACAGATTAAAATAATTGTTGATAGACAATAGTTTCATCACTAGGGTCTTCCTGCCATGAACTGTGTCATATTACATTCGTCTTAATGGTTTGAAGAAATCTCTGTATTCTCTGTAGTGCTTATTTAACTGGAGAGTTTCAGATTACCCTTTGTAAATAGCTTTATTCTCCTTCTATAAAAATATAATGATAAATCTACAAATCTTGCAAGGCCATATCTACCCTAAAAACTCCAATTTATTTAATTTTAAGAATGCTGTATAAGGAAAAGATCGCATTAAGATAAGAACATACTCATTTTCAGTTTTTCTCCATGGTGAAGACAAATCACACTAGAAAAGTTCACTTGTATTTCCATTCGGGATGCCCCAGTTCCACCTTCACAGAGAAGGTAATTTTCCATAAAATATTGAGAAATTAAAATAAAATATTAAGTATACAGAGCATAGTGTGAAAAAAAATATGTTTGAGCCCACAAGGCAGAGGAAGCCCAAGAAGTCATGAAGAATCAGAGACATGGTAGAAGTCATGTTAAATGAAATGAATGCACGAGGAGCAAACTACAAAAAAGAGATTTAATCTATTTAATTCTTTCTTTTTCATCTGTTATTCTCTGAGACAAGAATTGTTGAACTGCCGTGACATATGCCCCTTCCTTTTTAGTTCAAAAACACTTAGTGGAGCTATCTAGTTGAAAGCAAAAGAAAGTGACATAACTTTCTTATAGTGAAGGGCAGATAGTATTTTGATAATTAAATACAATTTGGTAATAAGCATAAAAAAAGATTAGAATTCAATCATTAGGTTTGTTTTACTATGGTTCTTTCATCATTTAACATATCTCCTCCTTTTTCCAGTCAGTCGCAAATATTTTCACACTGAAAGCTGACCAAATTTTAAGCCTTTTGTGTGATTATTCCATGATCACACAGTAACTTGGATGAGCATGTCCTAAACTTCAGGATGGAACTCTGCTTTTAGGCAGTGTTCACTGCAAGTAAGAAGACTTACTGTTCCATCCATCTACCTAATTTTTCATCTATGTACATGACATGTGAGTGATATTCAGGTCTCTAACCTAGATCATCTGATAAATTGTTCTTCATCACATATCAACGTGTTTATTTTCATGGACGTTCAACATATTCTGTGAAAGGAAAGTCTTTCCTTTACATTCAGTAAACATTTTGGGCCAAATGACTTCAACATTTCTCATTTATGAAAAGAGAAATCAATTGTCCTACAGCAGAGATACAGCACTTACAAAATGATACCTAACAGAAAGTTGTGGCCTTTTGAAGTATAAAATAAAATAGCAGTAGATCTCTGACTTTTTTCCTTTTTTCTTTCTTTTTTTTGATAATATGCTTTTATAATTTGCTAACTTTGTTAAATGTAGCTATTTTTGCATCTGTTGCTGTGTGGATTTTCCCAATAACTCCCAATGAGTTAGGACTCTACATCTTTAAGACGGCTACAGTACATAAAGGCTACAATTTAAAATAACTTTAGATAGACAATAATTTGATCAGTAGGGTCTTTCTACTCTGAATTGTGTTAAATTACTGTTGTCTTAATGGCTTGAAGAATTCTCTGTAGTACATATTTCACTGAAGAGTTTCTGATTGCCTTTTTGTAAATAGCTTTAGCCTCCTTCTATAAAATGCACATGTGGCTGTCTTTTCCAGATGAATTTCCACAGTTCATGGCTTTTAAAATAAATTCAGTCACTTTTTTCACTCATATCTTTGTAGGTTACTATTAGCCTGTTTTGAAGACTTTTGAAAAGCAGTGATAAACTGTGAAAAATACAGAAATGTCTCTAGCAGATTCAAACCTGTTTACAATTTCATCGAAACAAACAGGACAAATTATGTCTCTTTTAACCTTGATGAATTATTAGCACAAAAAAATTTGAATAAAAAGAAAACACTGCATACCCATACCAATCCGATTGTTCCTCCCAGGAGAAAACTAGCATTTACTGTGCTGCTTCTACTATGACATCTCATAAATGTTTCAGTTAGAACATTATAGGCTTGAACCAGTGCTTCACGTGGTTAAAAGTTTGTAATTCAATTAACTTAATTTCTGTTATAATAATCCCTTTCACTTGACCCTAAGTGTCTGACATAGGATACAAAAATAAGTAAGAATTTAATGGGAAGGTAGGTTTTTCCATTAAATGCCGTCAAAGACACCTGCCTCTTTCCTTTGACCATACTGGCAAGTTAAACACTTTTTTAACAGACTGAACAACTGTACTTAAATTAGCCATTCATTAGTATTTCACCTTACTTTTAGAGGAACTTTAAAGGATTTCCTAATCTATTTCTGTGTTTCTATTCTCATGTAAAAGTGTTAGGTAAGTATGGAAAAAGCCTCAATTCTGTGTGACCAGGTAAGTTCCCTTTTTGCAGTTAAAGTTGAAAATGTGACATGGACAGAAGATTAACATTTACCAGTTTCTGTAAACAAACTTGAAAATTATCTGAGACAAATGCATCTCTCCAACAGATTTTTCAGATAACATTCATAGTTATTGGATAAACAAGCAATGGGCCAAATCCCCAAATAAAACCCTTATGTCTCTGAAAATCATAGGAAAACTCTCATTATCATTAACAGAATCCGGAATTCACACCCAACTGAGAATACTGGCATGGCAACTTTATGTGAATTTTCTCTGCTACAGTACAAGGTTGTGTTATAAAAGGAGTCAGTGCCTTGTAATGTAAATTACAGTAATCTGCTGCAGCACAATAATTCATCTAAATTGTCTGACTAGCACTCTTCTAAAAAAAAAAATTTCATGGTGAAATTTTTACTCATTTTGAAGTTTAATATAGTATTTTGGAGTAGTCAGGGATAGATTTACAATGTATAAATAACAATTTTTAATACTTTTATAAATGAATATATAAAGCCTCCATTTATTATTTTTAAAAACTTCTAGAGATAAGTGTAAAAGGGGCTTGATCTGCCTACTCAATTAATCTTAGGGGTTTGATTCTGAAATATAAAACAGTTGACTTTTCATCCTTCCTCTTCACACATAACCAAATATATTGCTAAACTACCATATCTGTATATATCAACAAAAATAGTTAGTACAGATTAAATCATCCATATAAACAGATGCAGAAAATAACTAATAAATCATTACATAAAAGGTTATACTCATATTGGTATATAAAATAGTGTGTACACATGAGCTTTCTTCAGAAAATGCTATTACTATTCTATGTCAAGAGAGAATAAAATCAATAGAACAAATGTGCTGTCACTGTTCTCAAAAGACATTCTAGAGGACTGGAAAAGAATCCCACAAGAAAAAAAAAAATTGTGATTTTCCTGACTTAAAACGGAATATAAGCTTACAGTTCTGAGTTTTATCTAACAAGAATCTTGATGTAAAATTTCACTTGCAGAAATTTATATTGAGCACGTCTTAACTATACAAAGGTAAGTATTTTTTTAGGAATTCCTTTACAAAATCTACAAAATAAAAGAAATTAAAAGAATGCTTGCGAATTATTAACTTCAATTTTCTTTATAGTGAACACTTTCCACGTAAAATAGGCTGGTTTTTTTCGGAGAACTGCAGTCGATTTGTGCAACAATTTTATAAAATTTGTGTTTATGGATCCCACACGCAACATAGATTCAATGACAACATAGTTGTTTTCTATAGTTTTTACTTTTCTTCTTTGTACTGACACAGAAGAAGAAGAAAGGTAACTTTTAAAAGAACTATTTTAAAAACATATTCCAAAAAAAATAAAAAATAAAAATCAATGGTTCCCTCAATAAAAGTCATGCAGGCAAACGGAAGCCTGGAATACTTTGTGAGTGACTGTACATCAGATGGGAAAAATCAATAGTTTCCCTAAAGAAAGTATCCTCAGGGATAGAAAGCTTCAAGGTATGAATAGAACAGTAGCTTCAGTGCTTGGCATCTGCAGAAGTGATAATACATTTTCTAATCCCTGCCCAAGAGTGGGTAAAAGAATACACTGTTTCAGAGTTTTAATGATCCAGGGTGAATATATTACGCTATCTTTCCTGCTGAGCTGCTTGAGCCCTACTTTACCTGTGGGATATGTTAGAAGACCAATCAAATAATTCAGAAAACCTCACATCTTAGCCAGCAATGTTGGAATGATGCTTAGTCTTCCTTCTGGGTCCTCTAATGTTTGCTGAAATCTCAAATACTTACCTCAGGCAGCAGCTTGATATTTATTAGCAAAGATTTTATTGAGATGAAGAAAAAAAAAGTAGTTTTTAAAATCTGTTTTGTGCATTAAGTTCACCTTGAAGAACAAAAAAATACCAAACAAACACAGGACTTCCAGGTGACTGGAATTAAGTGTTGCCACTGCCTGGTACTGTCCACATCTTCATTATCCATTTTTCTGTTCCCTGTTTTAGATTCCAGCAAAGGAAAACTAGAATTGCAGAGTAATAACATGCCCCAGCTGATAACATCACCCTCTGCTTTCAGGGAACTAGGGTGGGATAACTTTAGACATATATTCACTGTCAAATTACTTCACTGTAATTGTCTTTCATGATGATGTCAATCCAGCATCCATGCTGCTATTGCATCCGTGCTGGTTTTCTTCCAGACAAATCAAATCACAAAAAGATGACTTTGAGCGCATATTTCACACCAAAAATTATTGTCTAAAATCAGTAAAAAGAAGTTCAGCATAGTGTAGGCTCCTTTTTCTCTACTATATTATCCACGATTTCCTAGAAATACATTAAAAAAAGTAATTGAGAAAAGAAACAAATGGACTTACATTATGAAACTGCCCCAGGATATTAAATATATGCTTTACCTCTGATATAAGAGCATTGCGCAGAAAGAGGGGAAGGAAAAACAGATGAATGGAGAAAATAAAGAAGGGAAAAAAGGGTAATAGTCTGATGAGGACAGAAAGAAAAAAGACAAGAGAGAAAGACTGAAAGAAAAACAGATGGAGAGCAAGAAAGATGTAAGGAAAGACAGGTGGATAAAAAGACAGGGAGATGACCAGACAGAGAGGAATTAGGAAGGCAGCAAGGGAGGGAAGAAATGTGTTAGATTATTTTAGACATTTTAAACTGAAGAAGTTATGCCTCAGGGTCCCAGGAGTGCCATGAGGCTGAGAGGACTCAGGACCAAATGTTCAGCAGTTTGATGATCTGACTTTAGAGATTATCTGAGAAATATATCCTGGCACCATTCTGATCTGCCAGACCGTGAGGGGAGGGTGTGCCCCTTGGATTCACTTCATTTATTGGTACAGATGTAGCTATAGTGAATATTGACAGGGTACTAATTAATACCCAAAACCATTTGAAGAGATTATTTCAACAAATAAAGAAATGTTTCCCTTAGAGATGTACAGATTGCCACCCTTTATCCATAAAAGTAGTGCAGACAGAAATTACAGTCTTTGAGGGGAATAAGTTATCTGCTCTTCAGATGCACATATCCTATCTTGGTGAGACAATCTTTTGTCATCAAGTTTAAAGTAAGCTTTGCTTCTGTCGAGTCTGTTAGATATACACAGGCAATGTCTGTTCAGCCTGATTCTTTCGCCATGAAAAGCGCTGAAGAAGATCCTTACATCTCTGAGAGGCTCCCTGCAGATCTGAGAATCCCAAGCATCTGCAGGTGTCAAGCTGCAGTGGTAAGAGCGGCAGAACATTTTAAGTTTCAGCTTGGGGTTTTTCCTTCCAAGACTGCAAGTCAAGTAATGCTATCCATTTCACTATGGTGCTTAGGAAAAAAACCCACACATGTGACACACTGCATGCATATCCTTGAAGCTAGATATAATCTAACCATATAATAAGAAAATCCAGAAAGATCTCATGGTTGCATTGTAAAGTTTGAATGACTCAGCTTTGTCATGTATTTGATACTCTCCTTTTTGATTTGTATAAACTTACTGCTGCAACCTAATACTTTCATATGATTTAGCATACAGAAAAACTTCCAGTCCTTATCTAGAGTTCTTGTCTTGGCAAAAAATGTACACAAAAGTTCCAGATAAGCAAATATTGACGTATACCTTCCAATCATTCTGAGGGCTGTCTTGGGTGGTTTTTATGTGCTGTGCTATTTTTGCAGGTGTTATCTATAATAGTCAGGCTGATTTAAAATTATAGGCATTATAATTTTCACATTTATCAGTTTGAGGTACAGTTTTTCGGTTGGAGAGGAAATCTGATCATGTTTAAGCACTAAGTTTTCTGTCATGTCCTTCTAAGGTACCTATTTCTCTATTTTCAAAATGCATTTGGCAACGTAGCTAGCACTGTAATTGATTAAGTGACTGCAAGGCATGCTGAATTTTTATCATTCTTTGAGGAGAAGCCTTCAGAAGTTTTCCTGTTCTACATCTCCTGCTGTGCTGAATAATAATTTTACTTCACAAAATGAAAGTGATAATGATGAATCTCATTGAAATTCCCAATGGTTGTTTATTTAAGCAAACAGAAGGGAAAAAAAGCCCTTTGGTTATTTAAAATTTTAAGACAGTATTTCCAGAAGAAATAGTGACATAATTAAAACACTAAATAATGTCTAACCTTGCAATGTAGAAGTTTACTAAAATTTAAACAACATATTTAAAAAACAAAACATAATTTCATAATATACGGTTGGGAGATTTTTTCTGTTTTCTTAAAACAATTCAGAAATTCAGTTTTATTTTCTGTAATCATGAGTATTAATCCCAGAAATGTAAATATCTTTAGACATAAATTATGAAAGTGACCAATTATTTGCAGGATACTTTGATACCCTACTTTTGTATGGCAAAACTTAAAGATTGGAAAAGTACAGGAAAACACAATGCTGTAAAAATAGTCTAAATAATTTAATTGAAATGATATATCATCTCATAATGTTTGAAGAAAATAGCATTTCTTTATTTCTTCTTGAATATTTCATAAAAGAAATTTGAAATATTCTGTGGGCTGTATACTATCAGATATTGTGTATCTGGAGTCTGATCTCGGGCTCTCATTTCCCAGTCAGTTGCAGTGTATGCTTATTTACTCCTATGCTGTCCTTTTTAATGAAGAATCACATTACCTTTAAGACACAAACAACTGCAGTTCTCAGAAAAGTTCATTCCCCAGGCACCTTCCATGTAAACAAAACGGAAAAATCAGCCCCAAATTATTCCCTTTACCTTGCAGATTAGCAAACTATGTACCCTTAAAAACCACTACAGGGTCTAAAATGCCATTTCAGGACATGCAATGTACATTTTTTGGTATAAGAATATTGTCCTAGTGAGTTAGTATAGAATATTGTATATTAGTTGAATATTAGTATAGAATATATTATTATAATATAATATATATAATAATATATATATTATTGAATATTAGTATAGAATATTAGAATATTGTCCTAGTGTGATATAGCACTTAACTAAAAAAGTACTAAAGAAGTAATGATGGTTCCTGAGGGTACAGAGATTCTCTGGGAAAGTTCTTTGTAGTTGAATATGTCCAGTCCACCCTGAGAGACCTTAACTGATGACTGCAGACACAAGAAATTATATTACTTTCTAGCTGGAGGACTACGGATTTATTTAGCATGCCTTTGGTTACAAAGACATGGATTGTCTTGTGAACTGTACTACTATACTTGAGAAAGGTTCATACATTTCCTATTAATTATTCAAAGTGCTACAAAACAGCAGCTGCTAAGGAACAACTCCTTTAGATACAGCTTTTTCTTTACAGATACTGTTGAACAATCTGTAGAGCCATCAGAATTTGCAATTGTGTGGGAAATAGATGAATTTTAAAGAATGGTGAAGCAGTATATTAAATGTTCTTATGAAATGATTCAATTGCTTTCACGGCCTTGGGTGTCTTGGATTTCTCAGAAATATAGGAGTGCTAATAGCTGCTTGAACAATTTATGTTATTGTTTGAGAGATGATGAGATTTTTTTCACTGTGTCAGTACAGCTAATTTTAATTTCAAACAACAATAGTCTTAAATAACTAGAAAGTGGGGGAAAAACCCAAACAACAAAACACAAAAATCATCTCAAACAAAAGAAAAAGAGATCAATGGAACTTGGCCGATGTAAATTGCAGGATTATGTAGTTGAAGTGGAATTCATCATCTTGTAGTTTTAAAATATTTAGTAAATTTCAATATCAAACATTGGAATATAAAATAATGTGAAATTATTAAATAATATGCAAGTGTGTTTTAAATACAAAATAATAAAAAGATCATGCTTTTAGTCCTTGTTTTATGTAATAGAGCCATCCAGAAAAAGACAAGTTATTAGATGTCTTAGTTTGCATTTTGATGTTTAACAAATTTTTACAGTAATATTTCTTCTTGTGATATCATGGTCTACTAGAGGTCCTTTCTTCAGTGAGTCTTTTAAGATTGTACTTTCAAAAGGAAGTGAAAAATACATTAAGTTATCAAAAATAATTATAGCAAGAACACAGAGATACAGACCTATCACAAATTAGTAAAATATTTTAAGAATTTTTCTCTCAAAGAAATCACCTCATACATAGTTTTTCTAAGCCAAACAAGTAAAACACGAATTAATTCTATCAGAATTTGGTTTTGTTATCATTATTTAGATAACTTCTGAGGTCTGTTTTATGGTAATATTATTGTTAGTGGACTTTAAAAGAATTCAAAAGAAAAGTATCCGTTATAAAGCAGTCAATTTCTTATACAAAAAAGAAATACAGACTGTTTTTTAAAAAAATTCAAGTCCAACTCCCTTTTCCAATTGTGAAGAGATTTTTAAAGAGGAAAATTAATTTGTGCTACTCTTAAAAATTATTCTTTCATTTGTATAATGAGTTGCGTGTAAGAGACACAGAAAATAGAAGCTATGTGAACTCAAGCCAATTTTTTTTTGCAAGTGAAGGATAATGACTCATTATAACTTCTAAAAGTACTTTCAGTGACAAAAAATATACCAGACTTTGTTTTATGTTTTCAGCATGAGAACAGCTTTAGAGAACATTTTAATAGGAGAGACTTATGTTCCCCTTATTTTTGGGCCAGAAAGCGACTCTCTTGTGCCCCTCATAAATCTCTTGAGTGCAACCTAATAAATCTGTCAGTGGTGCATCTCAGCTGATAGAAATATGAAATGAAGTGGGTGTAAGATACACGCTTAAAATTGTATGGAAGAAATTTTGAAGTATTCTGTAATTAATTTAGTCCTGCTCTGTTGTTGTAATTTCCTAGATCTGCAGCTGACCTTGCCACATAGAATCAAATAATTGTTTAGGTTGGAAAGACGTTTAAGATCAAGTCCAACTGTTGTCCAAGAGCACCACTAAACCATGTCCCTAAGTGCCACATCTTCAAGTCTTCTAAATACCTCCAGGGAGAGTGTGACTTCCAGCCAGACTTTCTTAGGTCCATAGCACTGCCTCAGGTTGTTTGGACTCAAGTGCAGCATCTGGCACTTTGTCATGTTCATCCTCATACCTTTGCCTCACCAATGGATCCAACCTGTCCAGATCCCTCCACAGGACCTTCCTATCCTCCAGATCAACATTCCCACCAATCTTTGTGGTGGGGGCTTCATTCTACTCCCTGTCCCTGATGACTTAAGTTTTAACTTTTATATTTTTCAAATCCTGTACTGCCCAGTGTAACTCTGAAGTACTTTGTAGCTTGTTAGCTGCCACTCTCTTATGCTAAGACAGACATAACAAAGCCTCTCTTGCTCTCCGAGGACACTCAGACCATCTTAGGCCCAAGAGTGTAAACCTTCATCTTGAGGGAGGGGGGAGGGGGTAAGCTTGGGGAAAATCATCATTAGCTAAAGTTTTAATTGGCAAATTTATGATGAGAAGAACTCATGATCTGTCATCCATTTTTGGATACACTGGGGTAGGACCCTCCAGACCTCCAGGGTGTAACCTTTGAAGACCTTTCAAATAAATACCTGCCTTTATTCCCTTATTCCTGTCTAGTCTCTGCTTCTAGGTAGCCAGATAAGGCATCATCCCTGTCTTTTAGCTCAGAGAACTGTACCCAGAGAACAACTGGTCTTGCTACTAAAGACTGTAGCAAAGAAAGCATAAAGAAAATACCTCCCTCAGCCTTTCCCTCAGTCTTTGTCACTCACTAAATTAATTCTTATCAGTTTTATGTAGTATGTAAGTACATCTCTATACTACACAGTGCAATGGTATGGCAGCCAAATATTTTTTCCCCTGAGAAACCAACTTTATGAAAGCAACAAAAGTTTAGTGTGACTATGCCATACCATATTATAAAAAAAAAAAAAGCCAAACAAATATCAGAACATACAGTATTTATAGTAAGAGATTTTTTTTCTGCTCAATAAAAACGAATTTTTTTTTGAAGCTCAAAATGGATGGCAACATTTTATTTAGACTTTTATAGATTCCACAATTGTCGCTGTTCAGGGTTAAGAGTTCTACTCTAATTGCTGTTTTCAAGTCTGTTTTCATCTTTGCTACTCTCTATACTTTTTCATATCTTTTAATATCATGGATCCTGTTCAAGGTAGAGGATTAGAACTGCATACACTATATTATGTACCAATGTAGACATATACCTTTTTTTTTTTTTTTTAACCTTGATAAGGTAATTTTTTTTCAGTCATAAAGCTCTATTCAGAGCCCTTCACTGTGTGTTCAGGAAAGCTGGATTATATTTTTTAATGTGAATTGCTTGGGAATTATATTCACAATGTTTTGTCTCCATTTTATTTTCTGATAAATCCATATTAAAAAATTCTTCAGTAACTCTTTAGCCTTTGCCAAAATACGTGAATTTTGTCATTGGTGGTCCTTTTCCAGATCATTACTTATAAAATGCACATATTTTGCCAGATGGGTCCATACTCAGTAATGATATACCCAGACATCCTCATGGAATTCCATTAGTGAATTTCTTTCAATGTGAAGCTTCCTATATATTCCTGCAAATTTGTCTCCAGTCTTTGACTAGTCATTTAAGACCTATTCACCCGATCATACCTTATTCTCTTCAAGTCTTGTGGTAAGGACTCTATCCAGCATGCTTACTAACTCCTTCAGGAAAATCTGGGATATAAAACAGCCTTCCGTACTTTTTGTCATCGATATGAAGTGTGACTTACTTAGGCTTGCTCAAGGTAAGATTCAGAATAAACCGATATATTGCATGATGTAGAGGTAAATTCATAAAGATTGATACTGGTCTGATAACAAGTTTTCTTCCACATCCGTCATATCAGCTCATTTTCTAGGCCACCATAGCCCAATAAATCTCCTCTATTCAGGATGTCTTATGATTAATTGATTTTGCTGTCTACAATAAGCTGGAAAATATGTTGTCAAATCATCTTTCCAAATCTTAAAAAAAAAAAAAAAAAAGAAAAGAAAAAGATAACTGCTCCCATCCACATTCTCTAGGAGAGCAATAATATCTCAGGAACATACCTACCCATGTATGACTTTTTTAATGCAAAAATAAGTCCTGCCTTACAGGTGGCTATGAATAACCAGGTATGCTAGGGCATCTTAAATGTCAAGATACCCCTGCATGAGAAGAACCATATTGATTTCTTAAATTTTCATTGAGCATACTCAGGCAGCCAAGTGCAGTCTTACATTTAATAGTCTATGAACTGCATCCCACACCAGCTCCCTTACACAGACAGCATAAAGTCCTTTTCTGTTCAATGGTGAGTAATAGAAAGCTCTGGAGAGCAGTTTATCTCCTTCTAAGGCACCACAAAGAAAATAATCATCTGAATTTTCTGTTTCTATGCCTTGGCTGTAAAGGTTACTGGATCAGATATAGATGTGGAATATCTTAGACAGAGAAAGAGATATGAGGCGGGTTAGATAAGAATTTCCATTTTCTTGCTTATTCTTACTGCCTTGTTTGTAGCCTCACTTTGTTGCCTGGAATAATCTTTGAGCAAATCCTCTTCAAACACACTTTGTGGTTCATGAAGAGGGAAATGACTGGGAGCAATTTGTATACATTTGCCAAGGATGCAATGACCTGATTGATTCATAAGACAAACTGACTGGATTTGTGGCTGAGAGGACCAGGTATAATTTGAAAAGCAAGTCTTTCAACACAGTATGAAATACAATATTTAGTATGGTATAGTATGGATGGGTAGTCATGTAAAGACCTGACTAGATGATTAGGCTGAGAAGATTGTCATTAATGGTTTGCACACTCCCAGGATGCAGTAATCAGAGTGATGCCTTAAATGGCTACCTAGAGACAGAGACTAGACAGAAATAAAGGAATAAAGGAGGTATTTATTTGAAAGGCCTTCAGATGTACACTCTGGGCTTCAGAGGGTCCTGCCTCAGTGGATCTCAAAATAGACAATTTTGAGAGTTGCTCACGAGTTCTTCACACTTTTATATCAACATAAACTCACCAACCAGAACCCAGCCAATCATGTAATTTCCCCAAGCTTCCACCCCCTCCCCAAGATGATGTTTTACAGTTCTTGGGCCTAGGACAGTCTGGGTGTCCTTGGAGAGCAAGCTGGAGAGGCTTTTTTATATCTATTTTAGCATGAGAGAACAGCGCTTAACAAGTTACAGGAAACTTCAGAGTTACACTGGGAAATACAGGATCTGGACAATATAAAAATTAAAACCTAAGGCATCAAGAGGATGCTGCAGAAGCCTGTACTAGGACGTGTCCTGCTCAGCAACTCTGTCAGTGACATAGAGGGACAGAGTGCACTTTCAGCAAGTTTGCATGTGACATGAATCATGGAGGATGTACATGCTTCAAGGCAGGGCTATCTTTTAGGACTGACAGGAGGCAGAAATGAATGAAATTTGACAAGAACAGAAGCAGAGTCCCATCCCTGGGAAAGAAGATCCCCTGACATACTACAGACTGAGGGAAGAGTGGTGACCTACCTTGTGGAAAATACTTTTGGGAACTCTTGTGGGACAGTGGCTAAACGTTAGCCACCAATGTGACCTGGATGTAGAGATAGCCCACAGCCTCTAGGATTGTATTAGCAAAAGCCTAGGTAGCAGATAACAGGAGGGGTTTATTTCCCATGTCCAGTACCCATTAGACCATATTTTGAATATTACAACTAGTTTTGTACTCCCCACTCCAGGAAAGACATTGGCAAAGTGAAGCAAGTTTTTCAGAGGGAGAGCAGGTTGGTCAGAGTGGGAATACCCACCTGTGAAAAGATTTTGTGAGAGAGAAGCTGGTTCAGCTCAGACTCTGTGGGAGGACCTCACAGCATTCCCCACATTACCTACAGGAAGGTTACTGAGAGGATGGAGCCAGGGTCTTCACAGCAGTGTATGAGAAAAGTATCTGAGACAAAGAGCATAAATCTAAATGAGAGAGGTTCACATTGGATATAAGGAGCATATTTTACCCCGTTTCAAATGGAATAAATTACCCAGAAATATTGTGTAGAAATATTGTGTTCTTCATCCTTGAAGAACCCTTGAAGGATTCTTAGATCTGACTGAATAAAGGCATGAGAGACCTGATCTGATCTCACAGCTGACCTGCAGTTATCAGGAGGACCAGAAACCTCTTAAAGTCCCTTTTTGCCTGTTATCCTAAGTCTAGTCTCCTGATACATGTTCCAGATTTACGGAAAAAAGCACGAGAAGAACATTGTTATATCTGACCATTTGTTTTCTGCTTTCTCACTAAATTTCATCTGCTTTCAATATAAATTCTTACTCCTGAACTTATTACCTTGCCTGATTTTTGTAGTCAGACAAACAAAATAACAGTGCTTTGATTCAAAGTAGATTAGACAAATCAAGTACTAAAATGACACAGAGGCATTGATTTAAACGAAGAACATGCAGTGAAAATATTTTAACTCAAGAAAGAAGAATACCCATCCAGAAAGATCTAATTTAGTCAGTTGACTTCATGGTTTAGATGTTATCTATGCAATGAAAAATCAAAAATTTGAACTCAGTCTTTGGCTGGAGTGAACAAACACTCATTCATTTTTCTCAATTTATTGAAAATTCTGAGGAAATTTTGCTGCTTTAATGAAAACTGAGTCTTTCTTAAAAATAATATTAGTAGTATATTATAAAGATTTTGTGAGAACAAAACTAGATTTCAGCTATTTTGATTGTATGACTTAAAATTATCTCCAAATTATACAAATAATTAATACCCGTTTCATGATTTAGTAAAATGTGTAAATGGACAAACAAAAAGAAAGATTTATTTTGTAATTCTCCTTTAAATTGACTAATGTCTAATATTTTGCTTCCATTGCAGATATGACTGTCAAACTGTATACTTAATAGTGACTTTTAATAAGCACGTGGGTGATACGGCATTGTAAATTCATGTCTGCTGAGCCTTGCAGAATGAATAGATTGATAAAAGCTATTTTCAGTCAAGTTCAAAGACATAAATGAAAGAATGTGACTTCATGAGATAAGCTGCCATTTCAAACAAAATGATTGGCATCTTCATTGTGAATAAAACACTCATTACAAGAAAAATTTCTGCTTAGAAATGAGGAGGAACATAATTTAAGTAACCGAATAATATAATTTAACTAGAGGAAAAGATGTATTATGTCAAATGGTTCATCAGTCTGGTGATTCATAATTACCCCTTGTCAAGTTTTCAATAGAGTTTTGGCTGATTTAGTTTTAAATGTTCGAGAGAAATAACACTCTTCATTTCCCAGAGGAGAATATATTGGCTGTGAAAGCTCATTTCAAGGAATTTTTTTCAAGTTTAGTTTAATACTTGCTGTTTCTATAAATAACTGGGAGTTATTATTACTATTATTGTTATTATTACTGTTACTATTATCATTGCTGCTAGTGTTATTGTTATTATAACCTTAGTTTTTACTCTCTTCTCACTTGATATTCTAAAACAGTTTCTTATTTAACCCATATGTACATATTACTTTGCAATAATATCCCAATAATATCCCTGTATGTGATCTCTCCAACTTCATACACTGATCAGTATCTTTAGATCTGCCTCAAAACAATTGTTCAGAGGAAGAATGATACCTGCATAAAGCTGTGCTCTGAATTTTTTGTTGTGATTCATTGAAAAGTGATTGCTATTAGTTTTAGTGTTTCATTTCTCATTAACTTTTGCTTGTTCCAGAACATCAAGCATTTTTTACAGCCTGAGAAAGTAGAAAATTTTGTAAGTGAAAACCATTTCTGATGTTTCCATGCAGAGAAAAAATGAAAAAAGGAGTGTTAGTAGGCAAGATGTTCAGCAGATAAGTGTGTGAGGAGTGATGGTGTGGAAACTGTCACTGGGCTTCATAATCAATGAAACCACTAACCGGTGGAGTTATATAAACATATAAGTAGCTCTATTTTAGTTTATTCCTTATAGTGATAGTAGCAGCCAACTCTCTTCTGGGAGGTTCAAGAGGCACCCAGCCACTTGCTAACCTGCTGTGTGAGAGGTGTGCTGCTTGCCAGGGGCGTGTTTCAGGGTACCAAGCCTCACACAGCCCTCTGCCCATCACTCACTGCTAAAGTTTGGTGTAGGCACAAGAGAAACAGCCAGGAGCAGCCTGAGCATTATCAAGTAGCATTACAGAGTTATAGCAGTGATGGTAAAGGACTATGGAGCACAGGTAGTTTTTGCATTCTGTGAAAACCATTCAATGATTATAGCTTTTGATTATTCTTTTGCAATAATATTTCTGCTTATTTTACCTAGGTTAAAGTGGTCCCAAATCCCTGTGATCAGATACTCCTGTATTTGTGTAATGAGCCAATTGAATTAAGAGATCCACGTGTGAATTTAGAGGTCTCTGTGTACCTATTTCTTTGTGAAATTAGAGTTTGTGTTGCATTTTATCTGGAATGAATTATATTCTTTTATAATTTATTTTTTATTTTAGCCTTTTTTCCCACTCTCTACTTAAATTTTTAAAACAATTTATGGTTATATCCAATCTGGCTTTATTAAACTCTATCTTTATTTCTTAAAAATTTATTTTTTCTTTCTTCCTTTTCCGTATAGTATGATTATTGCTCAAATTCTATTATTTAATCCTCTCCACTCTGCAATTCTTCTAACACAAAATATGGAATATAACAATAGCTATAAAATCACTTCAATGAGGAATAGTAAATGAGTCTAGAGTCTTGTAGCTGTTTCCATAGATCTAGAAATGGAATTGAAACCTGTGAATGTTAAAATGTCCTTTTGACAGGTTGTTACTAGCATCAGTAAGTGACCTCTCATTATGCTTAACGATTAACAGATTTTGATTAATTCTTGGTATTATGGAGTCTGAAGGAAACCAGAACAAATAAATTAAACCACACAGGCATGTTTTGGAGGACACACAGGTGTTTGGGAAGGTCTTAATTTTGGTTGCTATCACAATCTGTCTGCCTGGAGGACCTGAAACAAGATATATTGGTTTGCAAGCAAATATTCCTGTTAATATGCTCTTATACAGCTGGAATCCTAAAGACCACAGAGTATTTGTGAAACAATATCATTTTTCCCCCATACCATCCAAAGTGTAAGCAAATTATCTCACTCGAGCTGTGAATCCCTCCCATTACATAGTCACTAGGATATGTTTCATTTTTACACTGAATGACATTAAATCTCATGCCAATAAAAAAACGCCTCTTAGTCTTACTTCAGAATACAGACACATTTTAATTTTCTTACATTATAGGAAAGAAAATTGAGAGCATAATGTGGCTCTGGAATTCTTCAGATTACAACCTACTATAATAACTGGGTAGGCTCATTTATCTTCCACTTGTCTATGCTACCTCTAATAATAGAGTAATCAAATTTTAATATTTTGATTAGACTGTCTATTTTATTAAGTCTAATTTGTGTCATTTGAGTACTAGGAAATGCACATATTTATTTTTAATTACTGGTAAAGACACATAAAATGTACCTGTGTGGTACAAGATAGCCCTGAAAAACAAGTAACATTCCTGTGTCTTAAACTGTACTTCACTAATTAGACATTTGTCTTTGTAATAGCTGCAAAATTCTTCAGATGAATTTCCTTTTGGTGGAAAAAAAATATATTGCAGATGTGATGGTATTTATAAAATAATAAAATAAAACTCTTATTATGCAGCAGAATGTTCTTGGAAACTATAAAGGCAAACTGGTCTGAAATAAAAGGTGAGGTAAAGTGTAAAAGCATTTCAAACATAAACTGCTGTATCTGCAGGGTGAAACAAGGAAGTAGACTCTGAATTTTTTATGCAGATAAGAATAGATGGTGAAATGGCCTCTAATCATATGGGATTTCAATTATCCTGATGCTGAAAACAATGAGAACTCTGGAGTAGGTAAAAACAAAACAAACCAAACAAAAAACCATCAAAAAATGAAAGCAACCCCCAAAAAACTGCAGACATCAAACGAAAAAACTCTCAAACACTTTCTATCCCCAAACCATAAAAATATGGATATCCAAGCATGGCTTTTTTGACTGCTGACTGTTCAGCAGACTAGCTCCACCTGGAATCCTGAGAAAGAGAATAAAAGGATAAATGAGGCAAAATGGCTCTCATCTTATACAGCACCAGTGGGGACCCATCCTTGTGGGGAAGTAGATTCTGGTTTTGTCAGGACACTTTCCTCACACCCCTACTTTTTGCCAACTAAAGCCTTCAGACCCTAGATCAGTACCTTCTGGGAGTACAACACACCCAGTTGTCAGTAGTATTAAACATTTTAACCACTGTGCGGAGCAGATTTAAGTCTCTTTACATCGCTTTGTGCCTCTTGGGATCAATATGATAAAACAGGGTATCTTTTCTTAGAATCAAATAAATTACATTATGATTTCAGAAATAATATATGTAATGCAATTTCCATTTATTTATAGAAGAAAACACTTTGGATTTCTTCTACATTTCAGTTAAGGATTGTGTATCAGGTCTTAAGTCATGTGAGGGTTTGATTAATCTTGTGAGTAAAATACAGTATTAAGTATAGCATAAAACAATCATTCAGGAAAATAAACAAAAGGCAAACTGAAAGAGATAGGAATGTTAGAATCAGAGAATATTCTGAATTGGAAGGGACCTACAAGGATCATCAAGTCCAGCTCTTAACTGAATGACCCATACAGGGATGAAACACCCAACCTTGGCACTAGTAGCACCGTAATGTAACCAAGGTAAATGTCATTATCAAGCTCTTGGGACACACACCACTGTTTTCAAAGTCATGATAAGTAATTTGCCTTAGTTTGTACATTAGGTATTGTAGGAATACTGAGGATGATAAGGATCTATCACTCCAAGAGTTCAAAAGATTGTGAGAAAGTAATTATGTACTGAAAATTTTAATTTTTATCTGAAGAATTTTTAAGAGTAACTTGGAAGGCAAAGTGAAAGAGAATACAATTATTTTTTAATATGTTCATAGATTTTCGGAAGAAAACCTATTTGATTGCTGTTAATGAGAGTAATTCTCATTAAAATCTAGTTTTTTTAATTGTTCTTATTACGCTCAGAAAATATCTGCTTATTTAAATCCAATATTAAATCTAGGCCTCCTTTGTTTTCTATTTTGGTGATGTTTCAATGCATACTCTTAATCTCTTCAAACAATGCAAACTAGATCCTGAAACACTTCCTAACTGAAGCTGTCATCAAAAATCACTGGACTTATATGGAGCATTTAATATTGTGTCAGGAAATAAAACAAACTTGTCAGTTTTATAATGATATGAAACCAAATTATATTCAAAAACTAAACTGTCATTGAGAAGAGTTTTCATGATAATGAATTTTGTATGTGGAGATGCCTCATGCAAAGAAATACAAAAAATCACTGAGGCATCTCAGTGCAGCTGCCAACCATGTCAGAGGAAAGAAATATCTGACTGTTGTAGTCAGGAGACTAATTTCCTGATTTCTATAAACTTTCTTAAAAAAAGAAAAAAAAA
>VZRF01001860.1:573725-607245 GCA_013396875.1 Vireo altiloquus
TCCCCACAGTTTGCAGCAGATCAAACAAATAAGCCCCAAAGTGAACTCTTGCAACTATAATTTCATTTTGCATGTTCTTTAATGTCTTCTCTGTGTGCGGGGGCGTTGTGTCATTCCTTATTCTAAATTAATTTTTCTTTTTGGTCTTCCATTTATCACTGCTGAGTTTCTCTCTTTTTACCTTCCTTCAAAGCTCTGACTTTATTTTCAATCTTTTTTGCTCTTATGGTCTGTTTAACACCGATAAAATCAGTGCAACATCCACCATTGATAAAGCATAGAAACCTTACTTGCTGCCTATATATTTCAAAGGCCATTAATGTTTTCGTATTAGAGGATGACAGATGATAAATGTCACCACAAATTTCTCTGTGAACAGACAAGCTATATAAGCTGGCTGGGTGTTAAAAAAAGTTATGTAAAATCAAGAAAACAATTATTAAGAAGTTTAAAAATCTACGGACTATTTGATAGGAAACAAACAAATAAGACAATGTCAGAAGCACAGGAGTTACTAATTTAGCCTTTTTATTCCAGTATGTCCTTCATCTAACTTCTGATGACGTTTTATCTTTCAAGATATTCATATGACATAGAAAAGCCTTTTCTTCATCTACATAACATGGAAAAAAGACCCCATCACTTTTAACTGCTTAACTTACTAGGATTTGATTTTTTTACTTTTCTAGCAATAAGAATCAGCTTTTAAAAGACAATTTTATCCAATAAAGATTGCAAAATTATTAGGACCTAATAAATTATTTAGTCTTGAAGACAAATACTGCTCAGAGAAAGAGGTAACTTACGTATTTATCATTTTAAAAATCCTGAATTTTCATTCACAGAATTACAACTCACAAGCCTTTCCTTTTTGGCAGATTCTAAGGCCCATTTCCACTGTAAGAGAAGATTGTTTTTTCCACTTCCATGTGTTAAATTACAATTATATGGTTAGTTTCGAGAGTTGACATTCCTGGCTTAAAATCACAAAAATTACAAGGAAAAAATATATCTGACTACAAAAGATTTTAAGTCTTTTGACTGTCTTGAATCAGGAATATTGCTTTTAAATTCTGTTCCATATTTAGAAGAATTTAAGAGGGGGCTATTCTTTGAGGTTTTTTTTTTTTGTTGCTATTCTGTTTTGTTTGATTGTTCATTATATGAAAAGGAGTTTTATGTAGTTACATGACTTCTACAACAGAACATTTCAGTGAAATAATACATCTAATTACGTTACAGAAAAAGAGATTTGGCGTAACAATGCAAACTTTTTATTTGCCATGTCTTTATTTACTGTTCTATGACCACATTACATGACTACTGCTGAAAGTAAAACCAAAGGTATAATATTTAAAGAATGAAATTATAAACATCTGGTGCTTTGAAGATAGACAACTAGAAAACTTTATTTTGCACGTGGTGGGAAAAAGCCCACACATGAATTCCTAAACCCAAAGTGCCAACAGTCTGTATGTTTTATTTATTTCTGCATTTTTGTTTTCTATTTTTCATGGTCAGAAATTCAATGGAAGTACTTAGAAGATGTATGTCCTCTGCTGAACAGGACTGGCAAGATAGTTGCAAATGACACAGAAAAGACTGAGGTATCCTGTGTCTTCTATAGGGAAGTATCCAGTTTTCATGGGGAAGTATCCAGTTCCCAAATACCCATCTGAAATAAAGAACAAAAAATCAAATAACTTCTAGGATAATTTTTTTTTTTTTTTAAATCAGTGAATAATTGATTATTTGGCAATATCCTTCACAGTCTTTGGGAACAAACTGGCAGACTAGGACTGGAAAATGTACCATGATATGACTGGAAAGCTGGATGAACTATCAAGCTCACGCCAAGTTTGAACAGAGGTGATTAATGGTTCAAAACTGAACTGACAAATTAGGCTCCATACACCGTAAGATTTTTCATCATCCATATGGGACTCTTATAGAGTGAGCAGGTTATGATGATCATTCCTTGGCTCTCCAGTTGAGTTTTGATTGGTGCAACACTTTCACCAGTGCTGGTAGTGATAGGCTCCTGTTATTCTTTTGCTTTCGGCAGCCCCACAACAAAAGGGAGGGATCAACAAAGTAGAACAGCTTCTTATTTTCCTCCATCTCCAAGGCAGCTATACCAAAGACCCACTGGTATACTTTTGGGTCTTTGAAATACTCTTTGCTGAGACAATTAGTTTATGCCAAAGATGCCATGGAACCTCTGGGCTGTCACAGTGGGATGCTTTTCCCACTCATTCCTAGTCAGGCTCATTTCAGCTTCCAATACATTTAGCTGTTGACATCCTCCTGTCACTCTGGAATCACAAATGGGTCCTGTTGCTGTATAGCTTGATGGCATAAGGGTACACTGTGCACCACTATCTTACCAGATCCATTTACCTCTGTGGATCTCATGTGCCAGGCTATTGAATCCACACATACCAGCAAATCTGGTTGTTCCTCTCCTCCACCTGGCTAGAGGCCAGGCCTCTCTAATACTGATCATAAGATTCTCCACTTACCTCTTGTAAGAACAGACTAGAATTCTTTCCCATAGAATTGGGGGTAAAATCAGCAGTTCTACACTGTCTGGGTTGCTTCCCACTGGAGACTGGAGCAGCAACTTTCCTGGAAGACTCCCCATTTGTGATTGTTTCTCCTCGCAATTCCCACACCTGTGCTTCTAGGGTAGAGGTGGTTTTTCCATCCCACCTCTTCCTGTTGTCTCTATGGTCACACAGGAGACTATATTGTGTGTACCTTCTATATGCTCTCTCTGAAGAAAAAATCACTGTCAATAGCCAAGATGCAAGTGTGTACAGGTGGGAAGTGGGACATACACTCTTTTGATTTGCTGGAACCCCTGGGATAGTTTTCCCCACTTTTTTGGACAGTTTTTACACAGCAAGGATACCAGCCTATAGGGAGAAGAGAGGTTTTATTTGTATTTCTGGAGCTGGTGAGACAATTCATGTATTGATGGTGACTCTTTGTCTCTCCAGGTCATAACAGCCATTGGGTTAGCACATGAAAATTGTGTGCTTTGTTCAAATTTCCACCACATGGTTCATCTGCATTCTGGATCTGCAGGTCACTGCATGTTGTTTAGATCATAATAAATCTTCTCTATCCCAGCTAACTCCCTCAGGTACTGCTCCCTAGATACCTGTCTCCATCGAGGCCAATTTATCTGCATGACATACAACATCTTCCTTGAAAGAGATTCCTTTCCCTCACACTTGACAGGAGTTACCTCCAGAGACTCAGGACTTGTGACCCTTTTCCAACTGCCTTATCAAAGCCTCTTTCCCTAGAAAGTGATGCCATCTGTTTGACCTCCCTGTCCTCTAATTCCAGGCTGTCAGCCCTGTTATCACAGCATCAGACAAACCAGGTGATAACATGCTGAAATTTTTTCACATGTCCCATAACTCACTTAGAAATAGGTATTCGGTGGTTACCTCTTGTTCTGCCTCTTCCTCCTGTTCTTGTAGTGACCCTGCTTTGTTCTCCTTCAATAAACAAGCTGATTTTCATGTCCTCTTCTTCTTATAGAGAGAGGTGGCTGATGCTGGCATGGATTGGTTCTCTGATTCAGCTGTGTCACTCATCACCAGAGTCTGAGTAGCTGCAGTGCCTGTCTCTGGGGTTTGAATAGCTACGGTGCTCATCACCAGGCTTTGTGCAGCTGCAGTGCTTGTACTCCAACAGGGGTTAGAGTAGTCACAAATTGTTGCTAAACCATAAACAAGATCTGAACCACGTTCATGTTTCCTAGCAATAGGACCATGTTGGTTTCAACATCCCAAGGATATTCAAAATTTTCAAAATTCTTAAACGCTATTGAAATTGTCCTGCAGGAGAAGGGGAAGATACGGGAAGGCATCTCTTCTACAGACTGTCACTCCGAGAACATAAAAGGTGTAATTATTAATCATTTCCGATAGATGGCTCCCGAAGTACAGAGCTGATGGTAGTGCTGAGTACAAATACCAGATTAGTTTCAGGACCAGCAATTCCATCATATCATAAGGCAGTGTTACAAAGTTCAGCAACGTGATGACCTTAGCCAGGGCCCAGAGGTGATAAATAGCGCAACAGGGAACACACACTGTAAGAAAAGTTAAATGCAACTCTGAGAACAAGCACAACTCTGAGAACAAATAAATATTATAACCATCAACTTTTAAACTTATATAAGCTTATAGAAAAATTTGTTTTAACATGCTCTTGACAGATGTGTTGTTATATCAACCCCTCATGCCCCACCTTGTGTTCCAAAAAGGACTGTCATGGTTTAACCCCAGCCAGCAACTAAACACCACACAGCTGCTGGCTCACTCCCATCACCTTCCCCAGTGGGATGGGAGAGAAAATTGCAAAAGGCTAAAACTCATGGCTTGAAATACGAACAGTTTAATAATTAAAATAAAAATAAAAATAATAATAATTATAATAAAACAGTAGTAATAGCAAGAGAAAGAAAAATAAAAAATAGAGATAAGAAAAAAACCCAGGAATGACTGGAGATGACCAAAACAAGTGCTCACCACCCTCTGACTGATGCCCTGCCCTTTCTCCAGGAGTGAACAACCCCTTCTGTCGAACTCTTTCCAGTTTATGTGTGGGGAATGATGTCCTATTGTACAGATATCCCTTTGTCCAGTACAGGTCATGTGTTCTTGCTGTGATCCCTCCCAGCTTCTTGTGCATTTACCCACTGGTGGAGTATGGGAAACTGGAAGTCCTCGACTTGGTGTAAGCACTACTAGCAACAACAAAAAGAAGATTCAAAATACATGGCTTCACTTCACAGGAAATGCCTATTCCCAGTTCTTATTCCCTGGTTTATGGTACAATTCTAAACTGAATGAGAAATATTTGGGGAAATAGAGTATCAGTAAAAAGTTGTGTGTGCCAGGAGAGGGGCCTGGATCAATCTGTTTCCATCCTGTAGAGATCAGGACATCCCATGAATGCTTTCCCCACACCAAGCAGGTTCCACATATAGGTACAGTAGAATGATAGATCAGGGCCGGAGTGTGGAGTCTGAGAGCATCTTCCTGTAGTGCAGTAAATATATTCCTACCTTTGCTAGAACCAGGTCGTGGCTTTATACTAACTTCACATAGCCTTGGGACTGAGGCTTGTCACTATTACTTTTCTAACGTGTTAAATCCCTAAGCATTTAGCCTCTGAATTCAGTTAAACTACTCATTCAATAAAACTATTGACATTTTGTTATTATTTATTGTCAAATCAGAGTGTATTTTGAGAATCATGGCACTAATTTTATTTGTTTTGCATGTCCTTTTTTTTAATATTGGGAAACTCAACAATAGTTGGATTTAACTCCATTTGTCTTTTTCTCTCCAGTTTTGATAAATGAATTATTTTAAGACAGAAATATAATGAAATGTTTTCTTCAAACTAGTTTGATAAAGCTTTAATATTTAAATCCCACCATAAATTCCTTCCACTCTTCACTGACCTCAACTTTTACATCTATGTCATGCACAATCACTTTGTAGACTGCATCTATGTTGGTAACTTAAACAGAACCAGGCAGGCAACGCAATTGCTGGAATTTTTAAGCTCTTAGACCCTTCTCAGGAACACCTTTGACCTGAGCCAAATAGCAAGCTCTTAACTAATTCATAGATATGTTTTAGGAAGTTAAATATTCCAGCTACTCTGTCTAAAAGTCAGCTGGCATTTTACGTGTAGCCATTCTCTTTTTGTGGCTAAAAGCATTTATTAATAGATATGGGTCATTCCATTTAACCCTGTGCCCAGAAAGGTTTCTGACTTCTGTTTAATCTGACATAGCTATTGACATAACTTTAGCTTCTGATGCTGAAGATTTTCATCCATCATGTTCTTCTGGTGATATCCAAACTAGAAACTGGCATAATTTGAAAAGAGTTTGACTTATTTGCAAGAACAGGTTTTTTGGTTTCTAGTGTAAATTATTGCCCTTTTTAGGAAAAGGTTTATTAGCTGTATGGAAAGTTTTAAGCACACAAAAATCATGCGAGGGCTTGCAGATATTTTAAACTTAATTTCTTCAGATAACTTTTCATCAGACAATACCCTTTTCTCATATAGCATCTGAGGATCTCAAAGTATTCCTAAACATTAATGACGAGTCAGTGAAACCTGCTAACATAGCAGTGACTAGGAAAAATTGAAGGCTGAATTTATCATTTATTATTATTGCAACTACATATCAGTACATGCCTCTGAAAAGCAGAAAAGCCATGTCAGACAAAAATCCCATAGCCTGCCTAAAGAGATTTCGTCACTGAGAACATCTTAGTAAGGACTAATTAATCTACTTGCCAAACATCGATGAGTGTAACTCCTATTAGTACTAAACTCCAGACTGCTATATTCTCCCTTTAACAGAGATTTAGCTCCCATTATTCAAATGTCCAAATTCCACATTAAACATGAAGTGTCCAATCCTTATAGCAGTCACAGTAACTTTATGGCACCATTTCCCAACCCTGTTTTGCCCTGTACTTCCTCCTGATCAGCAGACTTTACTACTGAAAATCCCTTCATTCTGGCTGGAAAAGGGATACAGCCCAGACACCTGGGCCTACAGTAAAGGATTCCCCTTTGAGGAGAATGCAGCAGTTGCAGGCAAAACGTTTGGGTCAGACATTAATGCAGTCACTAGATGGTGTGGACCAGGTCCTCAGCATAGCTCACTTTAATGAGTACCTGTTATAAGATGACCAATACCAAACACAACATCACAGAACAACTTGAATCAAAACCCTTTCTGAGCACCTCTCACTTGCTACAAGTATATCCTTGTTATGCAGTGGGTAACCAGAGGTAAATCCCTGCACAAAAGAAGCAGAAGCAATTGCAGTTTTGTCATATTCCTTAATTATTTTTAAAGAGTTCTTTGGTTTTGTGTGACCAGTACTCTTGGTCATATGTTATATTTATTTTGATTGTTCTATCTTTGCTTTTGCAGCAATAATTTTTGCCATCTTTTCTAGGCTGGCTATTATTTTAAGCCTTTCTATTAGAATAAAATTCAGGGAATTATTTTCAATAGTCTATGCTTTGGTGAATAAAAATGATTTATCCAGACTTATATTGTTCCTATTTGCTGCATGGCTAGATAGAGTTCTCTTATTGTTTTTCCTACTATCTCAAATTGCAGTAAAATTTATTTTTAAAATGGTCCTCAAAATACCTGAATTTGTTACAATGCAGAAACAGTTACAGCCACAAGAGAGAGCTCTTGTAAAAACTTAAGGCTACTTGAGAAATAACTACATTTTGCACTTTAACAATGAAAAGTAGTTTTAGTAATTAGTGTTTACTTTAATTATTGTATTTCAGGAAATTAAACAATGATGTAAATTAGCACAGTATTCCCAATTCCATTTATATTCACCTTTTTATTTGTTTTTAATTAAAGCCAAGAACTGGTAAATAATGTATATAGCTACATTTTTTTAAAATAACAAACTATGTTATGCAATCATATTTTCCATAAGATTTGATCCCTTGATCTTTGCTTCCACAGTGCAATGACCCTTAGAGGCAAAATAGATCAATTCAATATGAAAATGCAACTCTACTCCCAATAATGTGTTTGCTTCACAGAATAAGGCTTATATCAGAGAAAATCTTCCTCATGCCCTTTGTGGGCTAAATTATACCTTTTTAGCAGCTAAATACAAGCTTAGGCCTTTGGGACCTTTAGGAGGACGTATCTCCACACGTCCTAGAAGACGATGCTTTGTAAATGCAAAATAGAGCGTGATACACATAGTCGTAAACCAAATGGAATTCTGCAATATAGCAGTAATTATATCTTGGTGATAGATACCCTATCTTGCTCACAAAAACCCTGAACTTTGTAGAGAGAACAGAGGATTACAGGGGAGCTAGTTCTTCCTTCTTCATTTGAGCTACCTAGATTGGTGAAGATCAAAGTACTCAGCTGCCCTAGTTTTTGTACAAATTGGTATCTGTTTGTGTCACATCTTTGCCTCATAAAAATCATTTAAATCCAAAGGAATGAAGCTACTTTTGTTCACTGTTTCCCAGACAACTGTAGAGGGCTTGGCCTGTGGTTATGTTTAGCCCCTTAAAGTTCAATTTCTGTTTACAAATCAGAAAACTGCCTCAGTTGGAGAATGTGGTCTTTTATGTTTACAACCTTTTCTCACCACTTCTGATGACATACTTTATTCTACTCTCATTAAAATCAATGGCAAAGCTCTGTTTATTCCAGTCACTGCAGGATCTGGCCATTAATATGTTAATTTCTAATCTTCCCTTCCAAATTCTACCATCTGCTTTTTTTTTTCCTGTTTTGAATTAAAAAAATGTGTTTTACAGACATATTTTCAGTTCCTAATGTTATTACTTTCCTTATGCTTAATTCTATTCAGCTGAACCTTCCAGATGGTATTCAAGATCCAAGCATCTTTACTTTAGATTCTTCATTTTAAAGTTGCTATTGCATGATAAATACTGAATTAGAATAACAACCTTTCTCAGGTACCAAAATAGCTCACCCTTCTGATCTCATTATTTTCTTCCATTCTTTCTCTAAATCTAATGGCTTTCTATCCTCAAATTGCAGTGCTTAAAATATCTATGACTCATTAATTGTAAAAAAATTGTCTTTTTATTCATTAGTAGTAGAGCTTTTCATTGAGTGTCCCAGCAGTGGCCCTAGACGATTTAGATAAAAAACCATTATTTCCTCTGTCTAGACAGGAATGAATTTGTAGTTTTGCCCTTTTGCATGGAAAGGATGGAAAATTGTTGTCATTCGATGTAATATGGAAAAGACTTTTGCACCTTTAATCTGCAGATCAGATGTTGTCAACATTCCCTTTAGGAACAAGGTGGCCACAATTCATCCAAGTACTTAAACAGATGTTTTTCCTTAATGATGTACTTTCACAGTAATTGTGAACGTATTTAAAGTTACACTTGTGTTCAATACATTGGCTTTGAGGGCTTTATTATTTGAATGGAAAGAAAAGAGGTTATTTTTCTTTCTTTTAAATAAAACATCACCAGGCTTCATCTTCCTTAATAGAGACTTCACACTAAAAACAGATCACTAAATTCTAAGCCTGGAAATAAAATCCTTCAATCCATAACTAATACAGAGTAGCAGATGGAATCACTGGACAAGACAAGACTGCATGTCTTATGATACTCAGTAAGTTCAGACATGAATAAGGTACACATTTAATCAGGAGTATTTATAGAACATATATAGTTAGGTATGTCATCTACATTCCATAAGTTTATAGAACATGCATAACTATGTTACAGGTTTCCTTTCTCTTCCCAGAAAATTTTATAGTAGTTTAATACTTCCTTTTACTGAACACACACACACAGAAAAAGCTAATTTGGGTTTCAGTTAAGGAAACAAACTTCCTTTTTCAGAAATGCAGTTGCACATTTACTTAAAGTCCCTTGACATGAGCCTAAGCATTTTATAGATCTGATACTGGGTCTTAAAATTCTTTCAAGCTAGTCAGGCCAAACCATGGCAACTGCTAAAATGTATGCTGAAAATGTTTAGTTACAGAACGCCTGGTTTATTTTTCCCAACACTTTTTGGTGCCTGCTTTCAAGGTACTTTTTCAGCTACAGCAGAAGCTGTTTTCAGAACACTGAGTGCCAGTCAAGCAAGCTCCTACCTACCTACAAAATGTGTGCAAACATGCTTGTAGTAATTCTAAGTAACAGCAGTGAATTTCATCTTCGTTCATTTCTATCTTTGGCCAGGCTCTGACATTTCCATCCTCGACAGCTGCACCTGTGGCAGGCTGTTTTCAGGAGTGAATATGCCTTGCACCTGTTTAGTCTTCCAGTAGGTGTTTGAGCACCGCAGTGGTGCACCCAAGTGATTTCCTTCCTGGTGGAATCATAATCAAAGTAGTTTCTGGGACTATGGCACACCATCAGCACTGGAGATGAAAGATCCTCCAGAGAATGTATCTATCATTCCTGGGAACCACACAACTGACACAGGCTACTTGTAAACTGTCACACGAATATATGGTCCGAGGGCAAAAAATTTGTAATGTGAAATCAAGTATTGGTCCTTCTCACCCATTAATGTAGAACCTGGCTATGTAAGCGAAATGAAAGAGAAGAAAAGTTGTTCTGTGAGAGGCAAGGAGTAGAAAATCTCTTAATCCTGTTCAGCAGCCTGAAGAAATCCCAAATACTGGATGTTAAGAGCAATACCAATAACAAGACAATTTACAGGAAGTGCATCTAAGGACATGTGAAGCAATGAGTTTCTTGCACCTAACTATCATGGCTGACAGGTCATTGAGTTGTTTTACAGTGAGAAGTGCTTTTGTAATAATTGCTAATAATTTTGAGCAATGTATGTCCACAGATCCTGTACTTAAATAGATCTCCTCAAATTGTATGTTCCAAACAGATGAATCATGCCTTTCAACACTTATCTTACCAGAAAGCTAGCCATAGGTTTTTATTCTCATATTGTAAAATACATTTTTAATTCATCTTAATTTCTTCAAGTTCAAACTTGTGCTTCCTGACCACATGTGACGAGAAATGTAGGCAACTACAGGTATACTAACACTATCTTCTGCAAAAATATTACCAAGATTTCGGGACATTTATTTATTTATTTTTCTTGAAGTTCTGAGACTTCATTGAGAAAACACCAGGTTATTGTCATCACAGTTTCTCTTCATCTGTCATAGCCTCTAAAAAAATCAGCCCCTAGTTTAGAGAGACCTTATATACGTCAAATTACAACACAACTTCTGTGATATCAATATTCAACCAATTTTTTTCTTCCAGAGTGCAGGTCAAAATTTTCAACTTTGTGTTTTGCATGGACTTCAGGACCTATGCTTGAAAACACAGCCAATTAGGAAAATATTAAATATTTATTGCAAGACTGAAACTAAGAATCACTCCAATCTCCCTTTCATTTCAGAAATCTGCATTTAATAATTGCGAAAAATGTCTCTTTATCCTTTTTATAAATTTTTTATTAACTGATGGAAGATTTCCAACTGTTTAGATATCAAGTCTTTTCAATTAACCTTATCTTAGAAATTAACCTATTAGGGGAGATGTTTAATAACTCTAATGTGAAATAGCTTCAATGAGTCCATGTATGTTTTATATCATTGTCCATTTCCTTCTGTCTCTGATAACACTGAAGTCCTTAACAAAAACTCTATTAAAAAACCCCAAAACATGATCCTTAGAATAAAGTAACAGTCTCATGCTGCTTATTTTTTTTTATCTGACTAATGTGTTTTTCTCCTACTATATTGCCAGGATCTGTTACTGTCTTATTTAATATGTTAGTTCTTTTAGTAATCTGGATGTAGATTTTTTCAGCTATTCAATGAAATCATTAAAAGAAAAAAAAATTTACTCACAGCTGACATATGATTTTCTGATTCCTGCTTCTCATTGTCTTTAGATTACTCCTGTTTCTCATTGTCTTTAGATTACATTTCCATTGGTATTACGTGCATCATCATCCTTATTGAAACAAGAGTAAAACATATATTTAGTAGGCTAGTGACACCTACACCATTCCTGATCTTTGTCTTTTCCTCCATAAACTCTGGTCCAGTTTGTCTTTTCATCCTCTTTCTATATAGGTCGGTGGAGAATCTTTTCACCCTTCATTTGATTTTTTTCAATGTCTTCTTTGAATTTTACTTTTCAAACTTCTGGGACACAACTGTCCTGATCACACACTCACAGAATCACAGAATTTCTGAGTGGATTGGGAGGTCACCTGGTCTAATTACCCTGCTCAGGGACACCTTGAGGCAGTTGCTGGGGACAGTGTCCAAGTGGCTTTTGAGTATCTCCAAGGATGAGATTTCACAGCCTTTCTGGGCAAACTGTAGCAGGGCTCAGTTACCCTGACAGTAAAACAGATTTTCCTGATGTTCAGAAGTCCTGACAGGGGAGACCCCTCTAAAGAGCCTGACCTTGTCTTCTTTACACCCTCCCTTCAAATATTTATATACATGGATAAGATCCTCCTAAGAGAACCTCTCAAGCTGACCCAGGGGACCTTTAGATTGGATATTAGGGAAGATTTCTTCACTGGGTGATTGGACATTGGAATAGGCTGCCCAGGTGGGCCATCCTGGAACAGTTTATTACACATTTAGAGACTGGATGTCCTGCAACTTTTAGATAACTTTCTCATCAACCTACCTCTTATTGTGCAAGAGAATTGTAATTATTAAATTCTCTGCTCTTCCACAGGAGATCTAAGAAAAACTTTTCTTAGACCTATAGACAGCTGAAGACTAAAGCACCTCCTTTTTTTCCCATGTTTCTTATTTTTCAGTCAATATGAACTGTAGGAGACTAACATTTTTTAAATTTTATTTTATTTTATTTTATTCTGTATTTTTGGTCCATTTAACTTGTTTCTAAATGGCTTTCCTCACCCAGAGATGTTGTTAATATTATGCTCCAGGTAAAATAACCAGCAATTGGAACTTCAGTGAAAGCTATATACATCTATTTTCCATTTTCCTAAAATTCATCCTAAGTTACAAAAGCATGCCTTTAATTAATGCCTATGTCTACTAACTCCTGGCTACACTGAGCTGAAGCATACCTAATGTCTGTAACTGCAGGGGAGAAACAGAAGACTGTGTATCTGGCTCAGAGCATTTTTGAAGCTGTACTACTCTGCCAACCAAGATATGTGTATTCCCTAGTACAAAGAGTTTTTATATTGAATTTATACATCAATTGTCTTCATTTTATTGACTTTCAATAATTTTTATCCTTTTAATAAGCCTCAAAACTTTATTCTAACAGATAGTTCTGCCTTCTGGGCCCCCCTGTTGGTTTTATATTTTTTATTTTACATTATATTTAATATTTCGAATTAATGCCATGAGGATGTTTGAATGAGATATCTACTTAGTTTAAAAAAATCTCCTGGAGCAACTAAAAATGTAATATTTTCAAAGGTTAGAAATATTTTTTTCCACACAATTAACACAAAATCATATTTTCATAGTTTTGCCTTAAGCTGGCACAAACTTTCTTAAAAGACTCCTTTGCAGGAGATAAATGTAGAGCTGAACACATTTCTGCTACGGTGACTTCAACTTTCCCTAACATCTGACAAGAACAGAGAATCTCTTCTACAGTGCAAGGAAAGTCATATAATTTTTATCCAGAAGAAATTGTTCCTGCTTATCAGGTGATAATATATTCCAGACTCTTCTAGCAATTATTTTTCACTTTTGGAAGATTCTGACTTTTATTAGATTCACTACTGCATGGCAAACACTTGACAGAGTTAAGTTCATTCATAGTGGGCACCATGATGAGAATTTAATTTGTTCTGTTTTTTGGAACCAAGAGTGTAGTGTAAGATGCTGAGTATCACGAGACTGAAACTCACTAATGTGCATAGATACAGCTTTTAGGTAATGCCCTACTGAAGATTTCCTCCCTACATGATTTTAATGATGCACTTTTTCTGTAACCTCCTTGCAAAGCACCTACAAGTCCTCTTCAGCACTGTACTTTCATCTTCTTTGGCATGTTTCCTCCTTCAGTACAGCTGCAGGGATTCATCTGCAGTGCATTCATCTCTCTGCACCTTCGTTGTGATTCTGCTAGTACTGGTACTCCTTCCTGGGACCTTAGAGCCCTCCAACTTTCCTTTTATATCTCAAAGGGCTCTGGATAGTGACACAATATTTGAGCTCCTAAGACTTCTTCAGGATGCATAAGATTTTGCTGATATTTGAAATTAGGACTGTTTTTCCTCCCATTATAATAATTTTGATCACACAGTCCTCAAATCTGAGGATTTTGGTGCTACAGAAATATCCGCTGTCTGGAAACATTCTCTGAAGATGTATTTAGTTAGAAAATTAATCCAAAGTACAAACATATCTGTTTGAATGATCATAAATAAAATTTGCAGCTTACACTTCACCTTAACCTCCAGCGTTAGCATTTGACATTGTTTCTCTTGTGCCTTATACCCACAGCATATTTATCTATTTTATGTGCCTACAGTTTCTATAGCCAGCATCATCTTTTACATAGGTCATGTAACCAAAAAAATGTCCCTCCTGCATGTTAAAAGTCTGTGCAGGTATCTCCAAATGTCCATGAGTGGTGTGGTTTAACCCAGCCAGCAACCAAACCCCACGCAATTGCTTTCTCACTCTTCCATCAGTGGGACTGGGCAGAGAATGAGAAGGGTAAAGCTAGAAAACTCATGGGTTAAGAAAAAGACAATTTAATAGGGAAAGTTATGCAAGGAAAACAAACCAAGGAATTAATTCACTGCTTCCCATGGGCAGGCAGGGGTTCAGCCATCTCCAGGACAGCAGGGGCCCACCTCGTGTAATGGCGACCTAGGAAGACAAGCAGCATCACTTTGAACGTTCCTCCCACCTTTCTTTTTTCTTCCCCCTGCTTCATAAATAGAGCATGATGCCATATGGTCTGGAATGTCCCTTTGGCCACTTTGGGCCACCTGTCCCAGCTGTGCATCCTCCCAACCTCCCAGGCACCCCCACATTCCTTGCCAGCATGGCAGTACGAAAAGCAGAAAAGGCCTTGGCTCTGTCAAAGCCCTGCTCAGCAATGACAAAAACATCTCTGTATTATCAACCCTCTGTTCAGCATAAATCCAAAACACAGCTCCATATCAGACACTGTGACTACCCCAGACAAAACCAACAGAGTCACGCAACATAAAACCAAAAATTGCCCCTCCTGTGTATTAAAAGTGTCTGTGCAGGTAGCTCCAAATGTTCATGAGTCATTTACATGCACATTCAAAACAGAGAGACTGGGGGAAAGAAACTGAGCATCGCATTGAATTTACCTCCCTGATAAGGCAATCTGCAACACCATTATGCTGCAATTACTTTCCCTTTAACTCTTCTTTCTATCATTGTGGCAATGGAAATATGTAATCAATATTGTTTACCTATAGGTTTGAGAATTTCACAAACTTTAAAGCATCTATTATAAGGCAGATTCTATTATAAGGGAATTTATGCTAGTTACCGCCTGTCTTACGCTTTCAACCATGGTAGAAAATGGTAAGAGGAATAGAAGAATAAGGGATAAAATATAAAAGAATAAGACAAAAAATGATCATGTTAAAGGGCTTGTGTTTTCAAAAGATCTTTAAACTGAACACCTTGCATATTATAACTGCATGTAAAGACTTCTAGTAGCATTCCTCTCTTCTTTCCTTTCTTTTTGTTGTAAGAGTTGCAATTCAAATCCCATTCAGTTAGCTGTTAAATGCCTTAGCGAAATGATCCTCACAAAATGCTGTTTTTCATAACCTTGGTCTGAACTGGATTATGATGCTACTTGCTGATAATAGCATCCTTCTTTAAATACATTGTCTGTACTTCAGTGTAAAGCTTGTTTCTGAGACTCTTCTGCTTGTCTTCTTACCAAAAATTTAAAGAAATCCTATGGCAGGAAAGAAACCTTGAAGTTAGGCTAGGAGTAGATGGTACTTAGTACACATCAATGGTCTTGATGTCTGGTCACAGAGTGGTTGAGGTTGGAAGGGAAATTGTCTAGTCCAGCTCCCTGCTCAAAGAACCAATTAGAGGAGGTTGCCCAGAAAAAAGCCCAAAATATTAATATTTTGAATATCTCCAAAGATAGAGACTCTACAGTCTCACTGGACATCCTATTTCAAAGCCCGATAACTCTTACAAAAAAATGTGGGGATTTTAATTCTATAAAAAATTTCCCTGCATTTCCTGTATCTTAATTTCTATCCATCGCCTCTTGTCTTTTTACTGGATAACATAGACAACAGTCTGGCTCCAAATTCTTTACTTCCCTTCTACCCTTATCTAATCAGGTATCCATGCATATGCATAAGATTCCCCTGAATCTTCTCTTCTCCAGGCTGGACAGTTCCAGCTCACTCAGCCTTTCCTCAATGACTTAAACTAAAAGACAGTGGCCCTTTGCTAGACTCTCTCCAATAAACCCATATCTCTCTTGTACTGAGGTGTCCAGAGCTGGATGCACTATTTAATTGGGGCCTCATCCACTGTGAGGAGGTGGATCACCTCCCTGCTGGCAGCACTTTTGCTAATGCAGCCCAGGATACCATTAGCCTTCTCTGCTGCAAGGTCACTCTGATGTCTTCTTTCCAACTTGGTGTCTGCCACTGCCTCAGGTCCTTTTTTACAAAGCTGCTTTCCAGATGGTCAGCAGGAAGCCTTTACTGGTACATGAGCTTATTCCTCCACAGAAATTTCCCTGGGGAAATGTGTGTTTGATTTTGCTGAAGCTCATTAGATTCCTATCTGTCCAGATCTCCTGCCCATCCATCTGAATGGCAGCACAACCATTGGGAATATCAGTCACTCCTCCTGGTTTTATGTCATCTGCAAACACGCTGAGGGTGCATGCCATCCTATTCACTGGGTCATTAAGGAAGCTGTTAAACAGCATGGGCCCCAGTATTGATCCTTGGTGCACACTGATGGTGACTGGGTTTTAGGTCAGGGATTTCTTGTATTGGGTTTGCATGGCCAGGTTCTGGTAGAGGTGTGGGCCTACAGGGTGGCTTCTCTCAGATGCTTCCAGTGTTGCCTTTTCCTGGTCTCAAAATTAAAACCAAAACATGGTTTATTGGGAAAAGGGGTTTTTACCTTGGTATTTATTGAAGGACTCTTAGGTGCAGCATTTCGTCCAGGCGGAATGCCCCAAAATGCACATCAAAATGCACCCCAAAATGAACACCAAAATGCACACACACGATACATCATGTATACAATTTATAAGCCTTGCAAATTAACATATCTATCAAAGATTTCCCAATGAGAGACTTGAATGGATCCCCCATCCCGAGGAATCTCCCCCCTGGATGGGTCTATCTTAGTTTACAGGATGTGTTCTAGAAAGGACCTTGGTGTCTGGGGCTTTCTGACCCCTGACTGCCAGGCTTCCAGGGTGTTTGGTCTCCTGGCCTCACGGGATATTGGGTCTCAGCTAAGTTATCAAACTTGAAGAACTACAAGTATGTGGGCTAAAAGCACTAAGAATATATGAAAGCTATATAAAATAATATATAAAAGGGGTATAAAAGAAAAGACAAAAAATCATCCTGGCTTGACCAGAAATTTCCCCCATGTCCAAGAGAGCCAATGCCAACCAGTTACAAGACAGATCTGCCGATGGTCAAGGCTGAGCCAACCAGAGATGGTAGCAGTGCCTCTCTGATAAGATATTTAACAAGGAAAAAAAAGTTATTGTGCAGATGTAAGTGTGCTGAGAGAAGAGAGGAGGGAGAATAAGTGAGAGAAACAACTCTGGCAAACAGCAAGGTCAGTGAAGAAGGAGGGGGAGGAGGTGCACCATGTGCTGAAGGTGAGTTTCCCATGAAGCCTGTTGTGAAGACCATGGTAAGTCAAACTGTCCCCATAAAGCCTGTGGAAGTCAATGGGGGTGCAGAGATCCATCTGTAGCCCATGCCAGAGTGGGTGAATGCCCAAAAAAGGGCTGTGAACCCTTGGGAAATATGCTGGAGCAGCCTTCTGGCAGGGACCAGTGGACTCGTGAAGGGAGAAGCCCATGCTGGAGCAGATTTTCTGACAAGACTTGTGACCTTGTAAGGAATCCAGAATTGAGTAGGCTGTTCCTGGACTGCATGCCATCAGAAAGGGATCCACACTGGAACAGTTCATGAGGAACTGTAGCCTGTGGGAAAGACTCCCACTGGAGAAGTTCACTGAAAACTGTCTCCTGTGGGAAGAATGCCACTCTGGAGCAGGGGAAGGACTCCTCTCCCTGAGCAGTGACAGAAACAACGCGTGATGAACTGACTGAAACCCCATTCCCCATCTCCCTGCACTGCTGGTGGGGAGGAGGTAGAGCCTGTCAAGAGGGAAGATCTTTTTAAGATTTGTTTTACTTCTCATTATCCTTCTCTGATTCTGACTGGTAGTTAATTTAATATCCCCAAGCTGAGTCTGTTTTTCCTGTGATGGTAACCACTGAGTGATTTCTCCCCGTCCTTAACTTAAGAACCTTTTTTTATATTTCCTCCCCCCTAGCCAGCTGTGGAGGGGAGTCAAAGAGAGGATTTGATGAATACCTGGCATCCAATCACAGTAAACCCACCACACCTCTAACAGGACTTCATTCTGTTTGTTACAGTACAAGACCTTCAGCATCACACAAAAGTCAATGTATCATTATACAGATTTAGCTGAAGCTTTATCGTTCCTACTGGTGTTCAGTTTTTCACAGGAAATAAACAGGTAATTTAGAATACTTTGAAACACTGCTAATAATACTTGAAGTTTTTAATTACACACAATAATTCTGTAATGTTTTAAACATAATGTATTTATGGAATAATTAATTTATTTGTATGCAAGTAAATGTAATCATATTAATGTTATAAAGACAAATTAAAGCACCGTATTTCTTCATTATATAGATATCCAATCCCAGAATTGAAATACCCCCTAATGTAATTAGAAAAAAGTGCAGTATTTTCCGAAAGGCATATTATCATCACTAGCATATCGTGCCAAGTTATTATCATAGTCCCTAATTCTGAATAATTGTATCATAAAATTCCAAGGGGACCAAGGAAAAAAAAGATTAGAGAAAGCAGCTTTAGAAGAGCAGCTTCATGTACTTCAACAAAACTTGGAACATACTTGGATATCAGACTATCAGAAAACAAGAAGAACTTCTTTCTCTTCACAGATATGGGGAGCCATTTGTTTAGGTTCAAGTTCTGTGTGAGTGCCTCAGAGGACACACAGCAAAAGGGAAAGGGAAGGTGGTAGTTCTCCCTCAGCTGGTTACCACAGAGGTAGTAAAGAACAAAAGTTGAGACTTTCTGTTGCACAACAGCAAATTCTGTCTTATGTCAGTGAAAGGGTTTACTCCTTATATACCCTGTCTGAGAGACAAAGCATAAACTATCACTTAAATTATGTGCAAACTGGTCCTGTCTAGCTGGCACAAGTCTGACTTTTGACTCAGAATGCATGTCTTACGGCATCTACCCTGACCCCTGTTTTATTTTATTGCAGAGAGAAAAAACCAATTTTTCTCTCTGCAATAAAATTTTAAAAATTCTGTCCACTGCAGTCACAAACTCCTCTATCTACTGTGCGCATCAGTCCTTAGGATTTCCTACTGCAGTGCAGACAAAACTGTGAGTTGTTGGGCTTTGCAAACTATGATTAGAAGCATTATCCAAGAAAGCTGTTGCAATTCAACTATGAGTGGGCAGAATAGAAGAAAAGAGTAGCTGGAAAATGGTATTTGCGAATTGCAAGGCACAGAAACTGTAATTGTTTATTCAATATGGAAAAAAACCCATACGTGAGCTTGGGCTGACTTTTTAGTGGATCTTAGAGAAATCATAGCAACAAGCTTGAAAAAAGCAATTTCTTTTTTAGTGTCTTGAGTTGTAACACTTCTCTTGAGTTTTAACACTTCTCCCTTTCTAAAGGGAATTCTTGCAGGTTCCCATGACAAAGAATGTAAATATGAGAAAGAGGTTTTGATAATGTATTTTCCTTGGCCAATGAAAAAATGTGTTTGTTTTCATACTTGGTAGGACACTGTGCTGTTCAGAGAGAGACACAGAGAGACAATCTCTCGGAGCTGCTTCTTGCTAGAGAGAGAGAAAAGCTTCTTGCTTTTTTGCACTTGCATTTTACATCTTTATTTACCTGCATGAAATGAAATGAAATAATATAAACAGCCTTCTGAATTTCAAATCTATGAATGGAGTTTTTTGTGGAGAAGGCCCTAACATTAAGGCTTCATCATTCCCACATGTGAGATACACCACACATACATTTTATACCTAGTTGAACACGTCATCTGACACAAGTTCCAGGCTCAGGGACAGAACCATTCTCATACTGGTGATGTGAAATAGCAGCTACAGGAAGAGTGTACTGGGTGTAACCGGTAGGCTGGATGGGTTTCTGGTGGCTGCAGGCTGCATTCTGTGGAGAAAGCTCTGAGCTACTCTGGACCAGTCACAGCTAGCTTCTGACACTGTCGTTAAGCCACTCATCTTCAACTAAAAATGCATGCAGGCAGCCAAGAGAGCCCCCAGTGCCCTGATTTATAGGGAAAGAACAGCAGTTACTAGAGGCATGAAAAAAAATGGAAAAAACATCTCCAGAGAAATTGAGGGACAGTTACAGAGTACATTCACCATTTTCATCCCCCAGAGACGCTGTGAGAGGAATAGAATACGAAATTAGCTCTGCCCACATGGCTCTAGACTCCAGGACCTCTCTTGCTGCAACTAGGACCCATCTGACTTGTCCAGTACTGCACCAAAGAACCAAGCAGGGGAACCAGACAAATCCTGGACACAGATGTGTTGTCCTTCTCCCATTCTAAGGTAACCTTGCTTAATGTTTCCTCGTGTGTAAAGTAACCTGAAATCTGCCGATGCTTTCAGTGAGTGATTTCTGAATGTCATATCTGGCCTAAACCATTCTATGGTTATAGAGGTTTGTTGTATTTTTTTTTTAGCTCACATGATACTCAACAATTATTATATGGTATTTACATAAGTAGTCGTGTGATTTAGCCTGAATTCATAAAACGGTTCATGTACTGATGTGTAGTTCACAGTTCATCTCTCCTTAGCTCTCCCTTCTATGGTCAGACCATAAAACAAGATCCTATGACAGTCATCAATGCCTCTGTATCCAAAGGAAGGGGCTGAAACAAAAATGTCTTAATTGAGGACAAAATAGTCTTGCCAGTGTTCTCACTGGGAAATCTGTACAAGGAAAAACCTCCTAATGTTTCTCCAGCACAATATTTCCAAATTGCATTGGTTTTCTCAGGCATGATGTCCACAAGTACAACACTGTGCTCTACCTTACAAAGCCTATCTGGTCTTTAAGGCCAGAGATACAAATATTAAGAGTTTAACATTTGGCAAAAGAAAGAAAATGTAAATTTTTCTGTCTCAGGTGCTAGCTACACATGTCCTTGTTCTACTTCCTGAAATATTCATTCTCCTTGAGATTTTGGAGCCATGACCAGAGAACTTTCTTTTCTAGCCCTACTGTTCCTACACTAACAAGTATTCTCTATTTTAATACATTTCATTGCTGTCTCAATTTCTGGATGAACAAGAAATTTTTTCCACAGAGCTGGACTCAAGGTCACATGTCAAGTGCTCACTTGTGTCAGTTTGGTTATGGTTAGACTTAAAAAAAAGCAGACTGGTCACATTCATACAACGAGTTCTTTTCCCTGATTTCCTAAATGCACAGTAGGTAGTCTCAATGCTTTGGTTTTATTCTGGTGTGGTTTTCTGGTTTCAAAATTTTGAAATAATATTTTTTCACACCACAAGGGCAGCATTTTTATCATATGATAGCACAACTCTTTTTATGGGTACTGAAATGTGATATAAATACATGTACAGGTGTTAAAGGGTACAAAGCTTACAAGGCTGACATTTGAGGAATGTGTATGATTAAAGACAAACCCCGGCTCATCTAATTATTGTTTTTGACAGTAATTGTGCATATCTGTTGGCTTTGAAATTGCTCAAAACAGAAACAGAGAAAAGCAGCACGTTGGACTGTCCAGGAAGAGGGTGTTCAACCTTGCTTCATAATATTTTTCTTTTGTGGCACAAATATACCGAATTATTTTCCTGAAAATTTAGGATAAAATTGGATCTTTGAAGGAAAATCATCAAGATAAATAATTTGTTAACATATTCTGAAAGTATTTCATAATAATTATTTTCAGAAATGTTATTTTACAGGTTAATCTAACTGTAAAAAGTGAAAATCTGTCACAGACTCATTTGTATATGATGTTAATGTTTATTACATGGGAATCAATTTTCTATTAATATCCTCCAGTATTCTATGGCAGAAGGTATTAATCTAACCTTTGAAATACTGAAACAAGAAACTTGTTTTTCGTGATATTCACAATCTCAATAAAGCAGACATCTACAGATATGCATTATGTATTGTAGCACTGATTTACTAGGCTTCAGGGATCTGAAATACCAACATCCATTCCTCAGCACTTCTGCTAGACCTCTGCACTAAGCCTAACAGGCTACCTGATGCCTGGTTTTATCCCTTAGTTGCTGATATTTGGCCAACAACAAGAATTACTGTTTTTCTAATCTCTTCAGTCCTGCAAAATCTCCCTAAGCACCTGGTCCTTCACTTGCATTACTTTGTTCTTTCTCTTGAAGTATCTTACTCCATTCATGGAGGTCTTTGGGCTCTTCTTGGAGAGCTTTCTCCGACCTGCCTAGGGCCCTTTTCTTGTTTGAAGGGGCATATTCTCCTCTTGCAGAGCAATTTTCTCCTCGCTGAGGGATTTTTTTCTTCACAAAGAGCTTTTCCCTCTACCTGAATGGCTTTGTTGTCCTCTTGAAGAGCTTTATGCTGGTCCTTGAAGGCTTTGTGTTTTTCTCATAAAGCTAGAATCTCATGCTGAAGAGCTTTTTCCTTCAATGAAAATGCTCATTCTTATCCTTTGAGAGCCTTAATCTCTTCTCTGAGGGCTTTATTTTGTTGGTGGGCCCTTTGCTGTTTCTCAAGGTTCTTTGTTTCCTCTGAAGAGTCCCCATGCTTCTCTTGAAGGATTTTATTCTTTCCCAAAGGACTTTGTTCTATCTGTGGACACTTTGATTCTCCTGATAGTAGGCTTTGTTCTCAATATGAAAACTTTGTTCTTTTTCTGAAGATTTTGATTGTGTTCTTGAAAGGTCATATTCTCCTTCCAGTTTGGTTAAATCGTGCCATACGAGAGGAGGTGGCAAATAGGGGCAACAGCAATAAATTGCTGATTTTCCTTAAACAATATTTATCCTTTGAGCTAGTCACTTTCTCACTTAGCTGCACCACTCAGGGACTGAACTACGGACCAGGCAGGTGATTGCATTTTCATAAGCAGTAGACATGGAACAGAGAATAGAGGTTAAGTGTCCATGAATAACAACAACAACAAAAAAAGTAAATAAATAAATATAGTACTAAATCTAAAACGAAAATAATAGTAAATCAATACCGATATTTGACAAGCACTGTGTATTTTTGCATGTGCTGAAGTATGTACAGCAAATTAAATTTCACAAGGCTAACTTAATTGTACAGATATTTCCTTTTACAGTCCTTTTAGAGTCTAAAAACTTTGTCAATCTTTCTCATTATATAACTTGAATAAATAACTGAGGTAAGGTGGCATTAAGCACTTTCTATCGTTGTTTATTCCTTACTCTACCCTGCTGTGGCAATGTTATATTGTTTGGATTGGAGTAAATGTACAAACTAAGTAGGATTTTTATATGTTTAATTTCAATATAAAGGACAACATTGTAAAATCAAGCATATTTTGGATATGTGCCTAGTGTTTGCTGGGAAACACTAAACAATTAGCTAATATGCAGCTCAATCATATAATTTATACATACAGCTAAATACATACACATATTCCAGATGTTCAGAGAAACTATATTATATCTGTGAAGTATCCAGCAGAAAAATTATGATAAATTAAGAAAATCATACAGTAGTTACCATTTGTGTTATCCTTGAATCAGTTTGCCATCTGGCAGCTCATGGCAGATCTGTCAGTGAGGTTATTCTCAATGATGTAATTTCAAACGGCATAGCAGCAGTGACACCGCATTAAGTGGCACTAGTGATCAAATAAATTGTGTTCCTCTGAAGTAAATCATAAGGGTTTGTATGGCTAGAATTCTCTATCAAGTCAGTCTTTGCTTTCATCAATATTATTTCCATATTTCTCCATCCATTATGTTCATTCAAGACATTATATGCCATCTGGCTAAATTTTATTTTGCCATTGATCGATGGCTGCCACAAACTATTTTCTTACACAGACTCTGAAAGTGAACTTTTACTCCTAGCTACCTTGGTACAAATTTGGGGTCACTGCATTTGGAGTTATTTCAAAATTACAGAACTTCCAGAGATAAAACCATATATAGTCTCTATATTACCCAAATTAGAAAGGATTAGTATTCAGAATTATAAATACTTGAGTATATTTAGCAAATGCACATGAAAAGTGAGAATTAAATAATAAAAGAGTGTGATGGTAGGGTGTCTGCAATCTTCATTGCCTCCCAGGCAACATTCTCTTTTTCCAACTCAAACAAGATCCATGTATTTTATGACAATCACTTTGCTTTGCTTGAAAAGAGGATAAATTACTTCAGACACATGAACATCTTAGATTACACTGGTAACTTGTCTGCTGCTTATGAATTTTGGGGGGCAGAGAAATACTGTATTCCAACTAAAGTATAAACCTGTTTCCAATATTTGTTATCCGATCAAAGCAACTGATATGTGGGGTTTTTTTAATCATGCACTATGTGTTCAGGATATTAAAAAAAAGTCCAGTGAGCTTACAATAAGATTTGGCAGTTCTGTTTAAATCACTACACACCTCACATCATTTCTTTGTACTGTCTCTCAGCTCTCTTCTGTAAGTTAATTAAGTAGGGGACTGAAATACGGCATGTAAAATGCTCAGTAATCCCAGGAGATGAATATATACAATTCCCACTGAAAACTTTACAAGACGATCAGCCCTCTGAATCCTTTTCTCCAGGATATTTGATTCCTCCACCTGCTCACACAAATTAAATAGGCAATGCAGATGAGTAGTACTGAAACCTATAATATCAAAAAAGATCAGTATCTTGGGTTCATATATTTTTCCCAGTCTTTTTACCTCACTTTAACTCCTCAAGAGCTATTTAAATCTTATTTCTTCCATGCTTATCACCAAGATATGTCTGAACATTATAGCTCAGTTAATATTTTGTCAGCTTCTTTACACATAAATTGTTAGCTCTTGTAGTTGTTTCCATGTTGAAATGTAAAGTTTAAGGTAACACTGGTTATTTTGACACATAGGCCAATTTAGGAATATAAGTAGTAGGAAGAAGCTGTCGGTTTCAACAAGTGACAAAGAATAAGGCCGAATTTCCTCTTCAATCTACATAGTAAAATAAAGGATAATCTGAACCTGGAAAAGAGGGAATTTTATGAATGCACTCCAGACCTGACTAAAACAGTGCAGCTGAAATTATACCAACAATTATTTACTCCACTAGAAATTAACAAAGGCTTCGCGTAACTCAGCTTCATGTTGTTTTCTTGAGTTCTGTCACTGGTCATGACAGTGAAGAGATTGGTATGGGCCCCTATGCTTCCCCTCATGAAGATGTTGAAGACTCTGATGAGGCCTCCCCTCAGTCTCCTCCAGCCAAGTGACCTCATCCATTTTTCTTAAGGCTTCCTCTCCAGACTATTTACCATATTCATGGCTCTCCTCTGGATGCTCTCTAATAGCTCAATGTCTTTCTTATGTTGTGGCACTCAAAACTGCACACAATATTCAAGGTGAGGCCGCCCCAGTGCAGAGCAGAGCAGGACAATCCCTCCCTTGNATTATTTACTCCACTAGTAATTAACAAAGGCTTTGCGTAACTCAGCTTCATGTTGTTTTCTTGAGTTCTGTCACTGGTCATGACAGTGAAGAGATTGGTATGGGCCCCTGTGCTTCCCCTCATGAACATGTTGAAGACTCTGATGAGGCCTCCCCTCAGTCTCCTCCAGCCAAGTGACCTCATCCATTTTTCTTAAGGCTTCCTCTCCAGACTATTTACCATATTCATGGCTCTCCTCTGGATGCTCTCTAATAGCTCAATGTCTTTCTTATGTTGTGGCACTCAAAACTGCAGACAATATTCAAGGTGAGGCAGCCCCAGAGCAGAGCAGAGCAGGACAATCCCCTCCCTTGCCTGGCTGGCCATGCTGTGCCTGATGCACCCCAGGGCAGGGCTACCCCTCCTGGCTGCCAGGGCACTGCTGGCTCATGTTCTACTTGTCATCCACCAGGACCCCCATGTCTCTTTCTGCAGCCCTGCTCTCCAGCCTTTCACTCCCCAGTCTGTACACACAAACTGTGTTGCCCAGTCAAAGGTGAAGGATCTGTCACCTGCCTTTGTGGAACCTCGTACAGCTGCTGATGGCCCATCTCTATAATTTTTTGAGGACTCACTGCAGGGCTTCTCTGCCCTCAAGGGAGTTGATCACACTGCTGTTTGGTAATCAAAGTACACGTGAAATACAGAGAACGTGAACAGTTCTAAGAGAGTTCTAAAATAGAGATTAAAATATTGCATTTTGCTATTGTAAGCAATTTTTGTAGTGAGCTCCATATTGAAGACAATGAGGTTATATCATTGAAATGCATGCTGCAGATGACTATTCAATTGAACAATGTATGTAAAACCTAACATAATAGTTAAAATAGTAGCCTAGAAAAACTGTTAATTTAGTTTACTAGTTCTTAATTCTGGTTGTTCTGATCAGAAAGCGAAAATCACGCTTTTCAAAATAAAGGTTTAGTCTAGAAATTTTACATTACAGTGAAATGCAATATTCCAGAATTTTTATGACACCCACTCTGAGTGGATGTACAGCAAAACAGCACACACAGCATCTGTGAAATATACAGAAAAGTATTTGAGTTTGTGCTATAAGCTACACAAAAACTGAACCAATCTCAATTACAACTTTTTGAATGCCTCCACTGCCCATTTTTAGCTCTACTGCTCAGTGGAAATGAGCAGCAGAGCAGGTATTTTCTTAATTTTCCAGGTGCCACTAGATAACAATTCTGATCAAAATCTGACCCCAGAATATCTAGGTCTACAAAAAAATGTCAAGTACATGCAAAGAAAAATAGCATAGTTCAAAAAATAAGCTTATAAAATCAAAATCACACCCATTTTACAGCTTCTATTGCATATGCCAGTTGCTGCTGGATAAACCTAAAAACTCAGACTGGAACCTAAAAACCTAACTGCCATATTTGGCCCATCTGGCACTTTTACCACTCTGACAATTTTATGCTGATGTGGCTTCTTTTTTAGGTCATTCAAACTCATGATTTTCTCTCTCTAGTGGATATAAAATTTATGTTGTTTCTTCCAGGAGAATGAAAACCTGGACTAAGACAGATCTTTGCTCTACCTGCCGGAGATTAGCAGAGTACCGCAGAGAGCAAAAGCTGATGGTGCCGTACATCTGTGCATTCAACATTCAGTGGCACTAAGCCACCAGTCTCTTTTCTGCATGACCAACTGACTAATTACTTTACTTGGCCTTTCTGAGTCCCTTCAATTAATGCAATGTGCAGTTGCACATAGTAATGGAGTCACCCATACAGAACAGAATCCGGGCCAGAATTAGGCTCTAAGTCCCAGAAGCACCTGTTACAAATACAAAATGTCCAGATGGTCTGGTCTTTGTGGGAAAGTGTCAAGAATTGACTTATCTGTCTTTCTTACTTGTGGTTTAAGGTCATAAACATGATTCTTTTGAAGCAGAAAGTCAGTCATGTTTAGGAAAAAAACCAACAAAACAAAACAAACAAATCAAAAGAAAAGGAAGCAAGGAAGGAAGGAAGGAAGGAAGGAAAAAGAAAGAAAGGAAGAAAGGAAGAAAGGAAGAAAGGAAGAAAGGAAGAAAGGAAGAAAGGAAGAAAGAAAGAAAGAAAGAAAGAAAGGAAGAAAGGAAGAAAGAAAGAAAGAAAGAAAGAAAGGAAGAAAGGAAGAAAGGAAGAAAGGAAGAAAGGAAGAAAGAAAGAAAGAAAGGAAGAAAGGAAGAAAGAAAGGAAGAAAGGAAGAAAGAAAGAAAGAAAGAAAGAAAGAAAGAAAGAAAGAAAGAAAGAAAGAAAGAAGAAGGAAGGAAAGAAGAGAGCCTTAGGATAAATGGAAAACCCACTCCATTTGTAAATCTTAATAACCCAATCAAGCCCGTTGTTATCATGTTCTGGGCAGGCAAATGGGATTAGCCTGTGATTACAATGCAGCCTTCAATATAATTAGATAGATTTATTTAAACACAGCTGCAAACCATAAAAATGTGAAATATTTAGTGACTGTGAATTCCACAGTTTGTAAATCCAAACTTAAATCTCATCTCTTCTGCTTTGATTTTGCTTAGAAACACTAGAAAATACTGCTCTTCTTTCACTATTTCTCTCTCTCTCTCTCTTTTTTTTTTTTTTTTTTAATGAATATCAATTCTTTGGGTTTATAACAGTGAGGATTGTTCCTCAATGTTAATTCACTTTTTAACAGTGCACTGCTTCATTCATGGGTGTCTTTCCTCCATTGGCAATAACCATGGAGTTTGCATTCCATGTCTTCTGAACTGCATGAAATGGAGTAAGAAATAGAGAATTTTATGTCAGTCCTAAAAGCAGTTAGAATATCTCAAGAAATAATCAGGAAAAATGGGAGTCATGACTTCCTAATAAGATTATTTTGATGGAACACATAATGGACAATATCAACAGCAGTATAAATAATAACCACCTGGTTTATACATTGCTGAAAGCTCATATTTTCCTGTTTTATCTCCTTCCTTCCTTCCTTCCTTCCTTCCTTCCTTCCTTCCTTCCTTTCCCTCTTTCTTCATTCTGCCTCTATATCCTACTCAGTGTGAGAGTAATAAGAGAAAGAAAAAGAGTGAGTTGAGGAAGGGAGAGAGGAGGCTATTTCAGTAGAAAGAAAAATTGAATAAAACGTATTTTCTGCCCACCAATTATTTCACTTGTATCAAATATTTGTTATTCTACTTAATGTCTGTAAACTTTAAAAGCCTAAAGCACTAACTGCCATATCCCTGCATGTTCACTTAACACAAAAAAAAAATCACAATTAGCTTTCTGAGTTCCCAAGTCGAATTTTAACAAGAGTAGTAATGAATTCATATCAGTCATATGGGAAGCATGCCTATTTTTATTATTCATAAGTGCTGAAATAATATTGGCTACTATAAATGTGTAGGAGACATCCAGTATTTTTAATCATAAATTACAGTAACTAACTGCTACCAGCAATAATTATGGATTTTTTGTAGTTGATGCATTATTTTCGTTAGGCTTTTGAGAAACTTTAATATATACTGAAGAAAATTTCTGTATTTTCAATGGCTCAAGAGACGTGTGCTACTTGAAATAAATCTAAGTGAATTGATTCACACGCTGTTTTAAAATGTAAATAATAATCAATATTTTACTGGCTTTTTGGAACAGAACCAATATTTGAATTTTAAAACGTGAAAAGACCATGGAAGTGGCATGAGGGAAGGATTATCTCAAGGACCAAAAATGCAGAACTTGCACTTAGCTGTAATAACTGATAGGAAAGCTAAGATGTTATTTTTGTAAAACAAATGGAAATACGACATAGGACAATGTTGTTAACATTTCAGAAAGGCTGAGTCATGCCTCCCTATGCTTCATCCTCACTTTATTTACGTGGAAAACAGATGAAATACTGCATACCCTAAGTTCTAAGAAAGAACGGTGGATCCACTAGGGAAGGGCTACAGCTGTGGGCATTCACCTGGACATTTTCTTTAAAAGCTTATTTGTACATTCATCTGGTTGTATCTGAGCAGTCAGATGAGGAGCAGACCTCACCTTCAAAGTCACATCCAAAGCCACATATATAAGAGAAAAACACTGGGCCAGATCCAACAACCCGCCGGAGGTGAGGCTGCTGCAGCTCCATCCTCTCAGACACAACCTGTAGCGAAGCTGAGCGTGTAAAACCAGTAAGCACATGCATGTAGATCATGCATGTTCACCTGGCTTTGAATGGAACCATAGAATGATATGGGTTGGAAGAGACCTTATAGATCACCTAGATCAGCCCCCTATGCCATGGGCAGGGATATCTTTTGCTTGGCCAGGTTAATCTCAAAGCCCCGTCCAACCTGGCTTTGAACACTTCCAGGGATAGAGCATCCACAGCTTCTCTAGGCAACTTGTTCCCACACCTCACCATTCTCACAGCAAAGAATTTGCTCCTAATATCTAGTCTAAACCTACTCGATTTTAATTTGAATCCATTCCCCCTTGGCTCTTGTAAATAGTCCATCTCTGTCTTTGATGTAGGCTTTCTTGAGGTATTGGAAGGCTGTGATAATGTCACACCCACTTTCTTTTTTCTGGGGTGAAAATTTATATATACATATATATACAAATGTCCTGAACAGCAAACTATCAACACATGACTGGGCTTTTTTACCCCCTTACTCATTCATTTATTCATCCTTGTTCCTCCCCAAATTACCTAAATCCATATTTTCTTCCTTCGATTCCTCCTCAGAACATCCCATATAAAGTCATGTGCACTGCTGAAACACTCATCCCCTCAGCCGCAAAGTGTCTCTCTTACTACTTGTAGGTGAAGGTGGGCTAACAGGTTCTTGTCAATAATAGATCACTAGGGGTGGATTAGAGTGAAATGACACTGAATGACCTGTGTTTATTTATGTATATGTACAGCAGGTTGCAGTGGAAAGGAGGTTATTATCTATACAAAAGTACAAAGACATCACTTAAGAAAATATATATGGAAAAGAAAGAAAGAGAAAGAAAGGATAAGAGTAGGTAGCAAGGATATCACCACCTGTGGATCCAATGACAAAGCTTGATTGTTGCAATTTCTATGTCCATTGGTCACACTCTTGATCCATCGGGCATGGAGGAAGCTCCCAAACCACAAAATTCAATGGGTTAATGTTCAAGAGGGAATGCCCAGGTACCTCCCCTGGGGGAGGAAGTTTTACACTGTCTGTTGCAACACTGTGGATCATGAGCATTCCTCTGGTGGAAGGCCCCAGAAGTGAGTCTGGAGGCACTTTGGGAATATTTGACGGTTTATGACCCCTCTAAGACATGACAGCTGCTTCTCACCTCAGCATAGTTGAGCCAGTTGTGTTCCATCAGAAGGGATGAAATCCCTCATGCCTATATGTGAACATCCCAATACATTTGTTCCCAGGGAGAAGTTTTACAGCTGAGATAGTTGTGTAAGAGAGGACACTGACCTGATAAAAAGCACTAAAAAGCACTATCCCATCTTGGAGGATCTGCTTCTCATCAGACTCATGGCTCAAAACAAGCTTCTTGCTAAGCAAAGGTTGGTTTGCCCTGGTCATACGTAATGAGGGCAGAGAATTATTGGGACTCCCCACTATTGTCTTTCTGTGCTCTGTTGTGGAGGTAACCTTTTACCACGTCAATGAGTATGCACATCTGCTAGGACACAGATACAGTCTGCTCAGTAGTCTGTTCCTAGAGGCCAGCTTTCTCCATTGAAAAATGGGAACTGACTGACAGCAACTGAGAGTAATAACGACTGTGAAAAATATGTATTTTAAAGCCACCACTTCTATTGGACAGGTGTAATGCTGATGGAACTGCTGCACCAACTATTGTGTCATCACCCGTGCAATTGTTTTAGAGCAAGGAATAGTGCAAGAATTTAGCTGTACTTTAACACAAATAATTATGCAACAGAAATTTATTTATCTTCCAAAATAACAGCAGTTAAAAATGAAACTTTTTAGTTGTTAACTGCAAACTATACATATAATATAAACATATTTAAAAATTTATATATACCATTTTATATATACAGTATAATAGATACATGCAATATTATATATGTATGATTAAAAATGGCAAATTAGGTGGTTTCATGTCTTTTTTCTGTTTATTTTCATTTCACACAGAGTGAAATTTATCCCACCTGAATTCTGATGTCTAAGAGCTAAGCATTTAAATCCAAATAAGTCATGACAGACTTTCTTCATAGTCATGTCAGAGAAATACATACCTCCAGGGTGAGATATATCTATTAACATAGGCATCTAAGAGAAGTAAAATTAATCAGCACTATCATCTAGATGGGCTTACTATTGTTCATTAATTCAAGCTGACTAGCAAAGCTTAGATATCTGTATTTTAGGTAAATAAAGTAGTTAGAATCCAGCATCACGTAACAAAGGTAGAAAGCAGCTGTCAGAGAACATCTTTACATCCATCTCAAATGTGAAATTTTCTTTTATTACATCCTTTCCATAAGGCAAAATGCAATAAATGATCCAGAAATTAAATGTTGATAGCATTTTCTATTTCCTTTGAAAATGACTTTGTGAAATTCATAGTCATGGACACACAGGTCATTTAAGAGAATAAGACCTAATTTCCTGGAACGTACCAAATCAGTATCTGACAGAGAAAAGACATTTTTACAGTATCTTCCTAACTTGATTTGACATAAATATGAAGGAAGAATTAACATCCCGAAGCATGTCATGCCTCCACTCCTACCTGTTCAATCAGTGACAGGCTGAAACTGTAGCTTTCCTCATCATTCTTAATAATAGCATAAGATCCTTTGCTCAAAGATACACCCAAAATCAAAGCCTTCATTTAATGATACTTGCTTAAAGAAACTCCTAACCTTTCTAAGAATCAATAACAGTTTTTGATACTCAGATCTCTTCATCTGCGTCTGTCGTTCTGAATAAACACCATGGCAGAACCTGTAGTCAGAAAAACACCCTACATTTGGATTAGTTGCATAGAATCCCTTCACAATAAAATGGATAATTACATGTAAAAGATGTAGTCCATTTTGCCTGAAATTTGGCATCTAAAACAGACTGTATCAATTGCTCCTCTTTGTGGGAGACCAGAGGAGTGTTTGGCTGGAAACAACCACTTGGGAAGTGATGGGGAACAGGGTGAGCTCCACATGGGTGGGATGGAGCACTGTTCCATCCGGCACCCCCGAGCCTTCTCATGTGGTGCTGTGAAGTGCATGAGCATCACAAAAGTCAGAGCCAGCCCTCACTGCAATGGGGGTGATCGACTGCAAGGGCCAGCTGGGAACATTCTGGCTCTGGGCAAAATGCAGGCATGAGACAGGCATGGGTGGTAGTGTGGCTGCCTTCCAAAAGCACCTCCGCAGCAAAACTGCTCGGCAGTGCCACACACACTCACACTGGACAGCTCCAAATAAGAGTCGATAATAAAGGGCCAGGAAGGGCTTTCATATGGTGTTCCATGTGGTGGTTTATCGCAGCCACGCACGGGAGAGGGTCCGGGAACGAAAAGCCAAGAACAGTAGAGTGTCCAGGTTTTAGTATGGGGTTGGTAGGGGTGGAGAGAGCATCAGGGGCCAATGGTTTGAGGGCAGGGGGCAGTGCACAGGCGGGGTTAGGGTATGGGAGCCAGTGGGGAAATAGAGAGGGGGTGGCTGAGGGACAAGGAGCAGTGGGTGAGCAGGGAGGGGAGCACATTCTGAAACAGGGACAGATACAGGGGACAGGGAATGGGGGGGAGAAACAGGGCCAACTGGGGAAGAACTGGGGTACACTAACATGACAGAACAGGGGTCCCTGGGAGAAGCCTTTTTCTGTCACCCTAACCTGGGGGATGCCTCTTAGGGTCCTTCCCTCCAGGAGACTTCAGTGGTTTCTTGGTTAATAGGCTTATAGGGCACTACTGAGGAGGGCCCCAGCAGGAAAGAACAGATAAATAGACAATGATGTGAGTTGCGAGGCACACTTGG
>VZRF01001860.1:607362-709818 GCA_013396875.1 Vireo altiloquus
CTTCCCCTTCCCCTTCCCCTTCCCCTTTCTTTCTTGTATCTTCTCCTTTGAAAGATATTGTAAGCCAGATCAAAAATTTCCTGTCAATGCTTTGTTAAGTGCCTTGTTGTGTCTGGATTAAGTTAAACATCGCTAATTTAAAATTTGCCACATGATATATTCAGTTAGAATGTTCTAAAGGTTGCAAGAAAAAGTTGATATCGAACCTCATGAGAATTTTATTGTTTTTCCTGTGTATCACCTGGACTAAATCCAACTACATTCCCTTAAACCCGACAGGCAGACTGTGGCATTACACTTGATTATTGTTCATCTTTGAATACAGAAACTTAAAGTGACTTGCTCAGTTGTAGGTATGTTCTCAGAATCTTGTCCCAATTGTTTTGAATATTCTCCTCTACCTGGTATTAAAAATCATTAACACTCTACTTGGTATAAAAGTCACTATAACTCTTTCTTTTTGTTGAAATCAATATTTCACAATATAGTTCTTCAGATGACACTCTGTTGTGGGACCAAGAAAGTATAGACTTGGTTGTCTACAGAAGACCAAATTTAGTTACTGTATGCAGATGGGCTTTTTACAAAAAAATATTTGAAGGAAGTTTTAAATTTCAGGAAATATAAGAGAAATTTCTGGCAGGCAATTCAAGGTGTCCTTACTTGCTGGATGTGCAAAGGTGATTCCATGCTTTGAACTCATCTGTTTTACACTGGATTGATTATAGAAAAACAAACTCATATAACTAAACCCAGGGTAATTATGTTCAAATCAATCTGTACTACTTACTGCATTGCTTTTATGTCCATACTCCATTATTCCCAGGTTTTTTATTGCTCACATCTAAGAGAAAACACAAAGGGGCACAATTTCCCTTCAGAAAAGCCTATGAAATATGCATGTGCTCCTGCATTTAATTAATTTGTCTGTAAATTCTGCCTTAATTCATGTACGTATTTTTCTCATATCAAAGTGTTTAAAGTAAGGAAAGTTTAGCCCTTAAACTTGTCCTTTCAATTCATACATATTTCAGTTAAAATTATGGGGGAAAGTAGTGTTGAATTCTCCTTTTATGACAAAGTGACAAGCTTAGTAGACGAGGGAAAGGCTGTGCATATTGTCTATCTAATGTAAAGCATTTGACACTGTATCCCATAGCAATCTCCTGGAGAAATTGACTGCACATGGCTTGGACAGATGCACTCGTTGGTGGGTGCAAAACTGCCTGGATGGCTGGGCCCAGAGAGTGGTTGGTGGCTGGTCACTCATGGTGTTCCCCAGGGCTCAGTACCTGGGCCAGTGCTAACATCTTTGCCGATGATTTAGACGAGGTGGTTAAATGCATCCTCAGTAAGTTCAAAGATGACACCAAGTTAAGTTGGAGTATTAATCTTCTGGAGGGTGGGAAGGCTCTAAGAGATTTTGACAAACCTAAACAATAGGCTGAAGAGAACTGTATGAAGTTCTCCTATAAGGCCAAGTGCTGGATCTGGCTCTTGAGTCACAATTAACTCTGTGCAGCACTACTGGCTTGGAGAAGAGTTGCTTGAAAACAGCTTGGCAGAAATGGACTTGGGGGTGCTGGTCAATAGCCAACAGATGTGAGCCAGCAGTGTGCCTGGATAGCCAAGAAGGCCAATGGCATCCCATCTTGTATCAGAAATAGTGTGGCCAGCAGGACTAGGCAAGAGATTGTTCCACTGTACTCAGCACCGATGTGACCACACCTATGCTTATGTACACTGAATATTAGGTACAGTAAGATCAAGCATTCCAGTGTGAGAGTGAACTGAAAAAGTCATACTGTCTAATTTCAGAATGGGCTTCACTGTTACAGGAGATGAGACTCTGCCCACAATTATCTGGTATTGAAATGACAAACACTGAAATTTAGTATTTTAGTAACTAAGATCTTTCTGTATTCATGAATTAAATAGTAGCACAGAAACTTCTCAGGCTGAAATTTGACCATCTCTCCAGCTGTGCTCTTAAAAAGGCCTTTGACATGGGTTTTGATCACGGGCATAATTCAGAACTAGGCATGGGCCACAGAGCAGATTCAGCATTGGTTGGTTTGGAAATTTAGAGTTTAAGACTATTGGCATAGGCTGTTCTATTCCAGTTTGTCTTGGTGCTAGCTTAGTTTGTTAACACACATGCAACCCAGACAATTTTCCTGATGTCAATTTGAGGATAGATTTTTAATATTCTTTGTGTTCTATTATGATTTCAAACTTATCAAGACAGACTTTGTGTACAACAGTATAAAAATTTTTCCTTGTATTTTACAGGAATTCTAAATAAATCATCCAGGTTTGTAACTTCAATTCTGTGTCCAAGCTTCATTGTGGATAGGAGTCATAGCTAAGCAAAAGCTAACTTATGACAAGGAGTACTATAGTAGTCTAGAGAAGAATTTTTTTCCCTTTACTCTTTCAGATAGAAATTCTGCTGTTAAAGAGGTTTTTCTCATGATTTACTAAATGTGGACCAGGTGTTAATTTTGATTTTTTCCTGGTTTAAGTTAGAGCAAATATTACACCTCCAGAGGGATATTAATGCCATTAACCCACGCAGGGTAGCTAGAAAACATCTTGGCTGTTGGAGTACAGTCACAGTTACCTTTCACATTTCCCACATTGGCAAAATTCTATTATTTTATTTGTGGTTTTTTTGGTGTTCTAAACTTTTCAGCCAAATTTAGTCTTTAACTCTCTTGGCAAAAGTAGTGTTTTAAAAAGGAGATTTCAAATTTACCTTAGTAACTGTGGCAGAATAGACTGCATCTGATTATCAAAATTGAATGACAACATTCTCTAGATGACACAAAATGTTTGGATCAAAAAACCAGATTTATTCCCAGATGAAAATGTTCCATGTTTTGTTGATATGATTTTTTTAAACTAATTAATTATTTGACGTCATATTTTTCCTCATCATACATAATCAGCTCATTATAGTTCTGAACAAGGAAAATAGTTCTTTATTAATTAATTCTTTACCTCCTATAACAAAGGGTGTACATGATAATACCTGCAGAGTCTTGCTGAAATCTTGAAGCATGTGCAATTCATTGAGAAATATGTAACTTGGAAAACAGGAACAGCAATTCCAGGTGAAATGTTGTTTTACATAATTCATTCGGCCTCTATTTTTTCTTCTCCCAGTGGTTTGGATGTGTGTGACCTTAATAACTTCAGTGATATCACCTCTAAATTACAGTGCAATGAGATAAGTCATGGTATCAATGGTGCATTGTGCCTGCCTGAAAGGTTCCCTTAGAGGCTTTAGAGCTGAAGTCCAAACAGCTTTCTAAAGAGAGACCTTTTTTCCTATGTGGTCCTTGCAGACAAAGAACAAACACCCTGATTGCAGATAACTTATGGTCTTAGTACTATACTGCAGCATGCTTATCTTCTGGTTCTGCTTGTGCATACAATACACAAGCACAGACCTATCCTAGCAGAGTCACTGTTTTCATGGATAGAAAATCTAGTCTTGAGGGAGATTTTAGGGAGTAACTGAGGCTAACATCTTTTACCTACATGATTCTTACTAAAAGTGAAGGAAGGTGTGTAATTCTAGTGCCTGAATCTGGTGGCATCTTAGATATTAGGTATTAACATGTGACTGATACCTGCCAGCCACAGATTTCCCAATCTTCCTGAAGGTCCTGAGTCATATATGGCAGTCCTATCGGTGTGTTGCATGCATTTTAGTAATTTAAATGGTGCTACATGACCTATGACTACATGACACTACCCAAATTTTTCCCTTGATTTGCTGTGTGGATTAATCTTGAGTTGCAGACATGGAATCAACAGAAAATCTATGGAAAGAAGAGCAGTCAAGCAGAGACAGGTAATATTCTAAAGTTTCACAAGCTCCTTTTGGTTCATAAAACCCTGCCAAAGTTAACAAATGTTATCTCAGCCCTGTAAGGCAGAGCAAGTTGAAAATCACAGTGGCAGTCTCCTTTAAAATGTCTTAATGTATCAAACTTAGCCTGACTGCTGCCAGCGTGGTTGTATTTATTTATTTATTTACTTAAAATTCTGTACTGATAGACTCGCTTTCCTCTTTCTGCTGTTATCAGAAGCAGAAACAACAAATGCCTTTATCTTCCTCTATTCTTCTTTAGTCTCCCCGAAAGGCCAGAATGCGTCTTTTATCAACCATTTCCTTTACAGAGTGTTCTCTCTTCTTTGGTTTCTGAATTTTCTTTGACCTATTGTATCCTTTACTGGTAGTCCTTGTCAGCTATCACTCATTTTAGCAGGTAAAATTTGTTTTGTGATACTGTCCTCATTGTGTCAATTACCTCCTGCTCAACCCTATAAAAATGTGCGATGTAAGCACAGGATTTTGCCTGTTAATCACACTGCACAAGGGAGTGCTGTTTAAATTGGTGCTGCAATGGAAGAGACACGTACATACAAAATAGTTGATCTCATACAGCATCTGTACAGCTGCAAGTGAAGCAGTACAGAATAATGTGAATCTGTTTTCCTCTTCGAACTGTTATTATACTCAACTCCAGCAACCTAGCATTTAATAGTAACCTAAGAAGGAAAATGTATTAAACTGCAATGCATGTGCAGTAAAAATAAATGTTAGGGTTTTTTACTATTTCGAAATTATGCTATATCACAAAAAGTATAAGGGTCAATTTGTCTCTGGGCAATGATCTTAAAGGAAATAGAAATATAACTCCCTAAAATCTGATAGACCATCAGGATCTGGCTTGACTTCATTTACTGTCTGCCCTCGACAAGGCTCCTGGTCTGCTGGTACCCCACTCCCTAGCACAGCTCACATGGTTGGAATTGTGACTGAAATACATAGAGACATCTGAAAACTTATGAACGTCTGAACGCACTTGATGCAAGCCTAAATGTTTAACAATCATTTTTATGAAGAGTTCAGGATTAGTTTTCATAATATTCATGGGTGTGTTACATATATTGCAAAATGCAATTATTACAGAAGTTAAACCTAAAAATAATTAAGACTTTTTTTGTATTTTGATATTGAATTAGGAAATATTTAAATCTAAAAGAATGCAACATTATGAATATATTTTCAAGGTATAAAAGATGTGGTTTCTGACAGTTTCTGATAGAAAATAATATTTTGCAGAAATAATTTCTTCCTGCTTGTTATGTCTGTATAGGAGCACACTTTTATAATATTGAGTAGCTCTGTGAATTCAGTGAATTCATTGCTTATAAATAGACCTGCACAACAAAATTCCTCTGTTCAAGTGACAGATATTTATTCAGCTGCATTTTTCTTCATTTTACCATGGACAGGAATTGCAAATTACATACATAGCATACATTTTATAGGTTTAGAAAATCTTTATATCCCTCTTGTAAAATGGTTTTGAATGCCATTGTACTGAAAAGTAAGGTCACCTACTGACAAGAAATCATTTGTATCCAGAATTTCAAAGTATTCCACTCTAATGTTTAGAGCAGACATAGAATCTCTTTTTGCAGAAGTAAGAATGCTCGATAGTATAACTTTCATGTAGTGCAAGAAATGTAAATATATATCACTACAGATTACATAATGCTTTTATTCTTGTTACTTCTGAATGAATAAGACAACACTTACTCAGGATTTTGGGCAACTAGTCATTTTTCTGCTGTGCTGCTTTTAATTCCTCAACATATTGGGAGAAAAATTAAGGACTGGGAAAAATTAAGGAATAAAATTTTCTGAAAGCTAGGATATTTTTTAAATGTTCTACATTGAGAACTCTTTACTTATAAATGGAAAATCCCAATAATCTAACACTCCTAAACAAAATGTTAAGTTCTTGTTTTGTTTTCATAGCTTTCACTCCAGATATTTATTTTCTTCTACCAAAAATTAATGTTAAATTAAGCGGATCACAATGATAAACTCTAATATAACTATCCAGTCTCTTAAATGCCAGCCTACCACGCATATCCTAAGGAGATTGGATAGATTTTCATCATTTGGGAATGCCACAGACATCCTCATGTCTCTAGATATCGGAACAGTTTATACAAAAACAACTAATGCAACACTTATTTGGATGTAATGTAAACATTACCACAGAGGAGACTTAAGTCAAAAAAAGTGAGTATATGAGATGCAAAAATCAGATAATGGTTTGATGTATTATAGCATTTCTTTTCTAGCTATCAACTTTTGTTGGGAATCTACACATCTAGCTTCTTGACTAATAGAGTTGTAATCATGTACAAAACATCAGTAAGTTAGGAGATAATGATGAAATCTCAGCCAACAGGAAAAACAAAAACCAGAAGACAGGTAGATTTCAAATGCACATTTTTCTGGATGCTCTTATGTACAAGGAAGTCACCAAAAATATGGTCAATACAATCCCAAACGTATGGAGAACGAAGACCTAAGCCTTAGAACTTAAACGGCCAGGATACCTCAGAATATCTAATACAGAACTAAACTCCAAATAGGCAAAAAAGCTGTGTTCACCATATCAATACATTGCAGGGTTTCTCTTATGATACTGAATGGGATCACCTTCAAAGCATCAAATGGAGAAACATTTTAATGGGTTACAGAAAAACAAAAATGCCAAATATTTGCAACTCCATCAAGTTTAGAACACTGTATTTCGATTGCAGTAAATAAATAAATACAAACAGAGGTTTCCTACATAATAAGGAAGGTTGTGGGTTAAACAGAAAGATATTGCCACCAAATAATGGGGCCTATTCAAAAATTATTAGAATTTCCCACCCTGAGCTACAATGCTTGCCCTGTACACAAACCTTTCTTTAGTAACTTACATTTCTTCAAATTGCCCAAACATTATCACCCAGTACAATTTGGGGTGCTCCATGCTAACCTGGCATGGAAGTGAGGGAGGCAACAAGGACCCTGGAGAGGTCCTGGCCTTCCTGGTGCAACAGCTGAAGGTTGTGTAGTGCATGGTAGTTGAAGTAGGAGGCTACTAGCTGTTCAGATGAAAGGCTAGCTGGCTTCCTCTGGGGATGTTAGCAGTGGTGTCACAGGACTCAAGTAAAGATCAGATGTCTAGCTGTGTTTGAAGAGACAGAAATGTCCTACACGACCTCCAGAAGCTTTACCAACTTAATTTGTGTTTAAAAAAAATCCAAATAAAATATTACATTTATACATAGATAAATCTAAAAACCTGTATCTGTATTTGAAACCTGTTTTTTAATAAAATTACATCAATCACATGACATTAGAAACCTTTAGAGTGCACTAACTAAATCTCAAATAAGGCCTTGACAATAAATAAGAAAGAGTTAAAATATTTTAAACAGTATTAATTCTGATGCATCTTTGAAGGGGTGGGGGAAATGGTGACTTGAGGTGGTGAAGTCACCCCACATTAAGCTTCCCCATTTAATAAGTTAATTCTACCTGCATGAGAAGTAGTTATAACCCACCAAATATCACAATTACTGCGTTTATTCAGAGCATGTATCTGTGACTTCAAAAGGGTGTAAGGAAATGGAAAACTAGAATTTGAAGGTCAAATTATTCCACAGAATAACTCCACTGATGCCAGCAGAATTATTATGAGTATGCGTTTGCTTTCCTGTCATAAGTGGCATAAGGAAAAGAGAGAAACAGTTTTACAGAGCTTCTAAATTAGCTCCATCTCATCTCTCCCATCTATTCTGTCCCAAATTAATTCACCCTGTCTTCCTTTGCTGCAAATAGCAAGAAATGAAAAACAACCCAAACTACAACCACGCTTCTTGAAACACATTTGTCAGCGGCAATTTTGAATGGAACATTTCCTACCTAAACAGGTAGTTGATTAATTTGTTCATGTTTAAACAAGAACTCCAGAGGCAGATCCAAAAAACATCTTTGTTTTTCGGGTTACAGAGCTTGGAATAGACACATTCCTGATCTAACTGGAAAGGCTAAATAGATGTGCAGCCCCATCTGTGCAATATGACTTCGGTACCAATGCCATGAGTGCTGGGGGGGAGAGAAAGAGGTGTGAAAAGCTCTCAGTTGTTGTTTTGCCTTGCATTGCCTACAGGATCTGAGGATCTGTGTTCAAATTAAATTAAATTATTAAAATAGTATAATTTGAAGCAGTAATTGCTATTTGTATTGATAAAAGGTAAGCTTGGGCAATGGAGAATTTCCACTGAAGATCAAATCTGGAGAGCTATGTCTAGTCTACCAACTTCATGAATAATCCGTGGTGATTAGGCATTGACCATGGCAAAACAGAAGGTTTGGTGCATTCTTCTTGCTAAGCTGGTTTGTCTCAGTTCTCAGTTCTCCATACTTTTGAACTAAAAGTTTTTGTTGTCAAGAAGAGCCCACAATATTCCAATGATGATACTGAAGTTTTTTCCTGATGATCTGAAATGCTTTCTTTTTTCCCTTACTCCCATTGCTTTTTATATGTGTTCTGACAAAAGCGAAATATCTATTTGGACAAAAAATATGGATTAACTTTATAGTTATTTGTTGTGTTTTGTTGGGTTTTTTTAAATCTATGGACCAGTTGTTACAATCTACCTAAATATATGGATTTTGGAAGATTGTCATAATATTATTGTTGAAAATATACACACATAAAAGATATTTAGTAAAATTTTCCCTGATATTATTTTTTCTTAACTGTGAAGAAAATTACTGCTGTGTAAGAACTGAAAAGAAAGAAGTCATAAATCCAAATATACAAAAATAAATAAAACCTGATTGGTTAGCAATTTTCTCAGAGAAAAGCAGTGCCACAAGAAGTGAGGTTATTTAAAAATAAACCTGTGAAGCACGATGCAAGACAAAGCCAAATTGTGTATGCAATTATTTTGTGTGTGTAATAGGACTAGTTTTAAAGCTTCATTGGCAATTGTCTGTTTAATTAGGCTGGCAGTACTGCACATCCAAATACCCTGTGTTTAACCCTCACTTGGGCTAATAGTTAAAATTGCTCTCGAGGTAGTATTTCCACGTATTTACATTCATGCAATTGCACATTAGTGTGGCTCAAAATGTGTGCTTTAAATAGACATAGCCACAAGACAGTACTCAGTCAAGAGGACAAAATAATCAACTTGCTTGCTGTTAAGGAAGAGTAAAGTTAATCCAGAAGATTAACTGTAATTGTCTGGCACAGTCACTGAGAAGGTTTTTTTATTTTTTTAATTTGAAAACTTTAGAATTTAAAAAAAATACTTTGCTACTGCAGAGTTTTGATTAAAAATCAGTATATTTATCCTGGAATTAATGAAGTCAAGATGTGCCACATGTTCCTTCAAATATTTTATGTTGGCCTTCTCTATTTGTTTTGAGACCTGATTAGAATACGTCCTGTAACATTTTCATGTCAAAAAGAAATGGTGAGGAATCATAAAAGCAGTGAGTAGTGAATACAACACATGAAGGAAAGTGTAGAAGATGACAAGAAATTCAACATGTGTTGCATTATTTTTCTCAATTCACAAAAAGAAAAAAAAGGAATTTGGAAATTACTGATGGAAAATATGTTTTCAATCAACTTTTCATCCTTTTTTTAAAAAAAACCCTAAAAAGCAGAAATGTGTCCTGAAAAAATATTTGGAAGAAAATAAATAATTTGTCTATTTTCTCACATTTAAGAAATTTATCTGCTGAAACAAAATGCATTTTAAACAGATTCGAGGTAACATTTTGGTGTAATATAATTCCAGGTGAAGAAAAATAAATCAAAAATTTAAGTGAAGGTAATTTTTGTACTTTAAAACTATCACTTCCATTTAATTTCATGGCGATGAGGAAATCAATAAGAGTAAGCACATGATCAACTCAGTTCTCATTTCACACTGCTTATTTTCTGTATATTCTGTATTATTAAAGTCATAGGAAGCTTACCTGCTAAGTATTCATACAGTGGACCTATATTAACTATTAAAAAATGCCAGTTAGTAAGAAAAAGAAAGAAGGAAGAGTTGCTAACTTTGTAATTTCTTCCTAAGGCATCAACTGGTTACAGTAGGAGATGTCTTTCTTCAAAGTAGACACCTGAACTTGTGAAGTAAATTTACATACTTACAATTTGGAGCTGGAAAGGACTTAAAACTCCTAGTGTTGAAATTTTAGAATTTAGTTGAGTTGGCCTCTAATTACTATGCACCTCTTATCTGACAGTACTAAAAACATTAAACTAGAAGCAAACTCTCCATCTGTATAAAAAAAGATTTCTTGTTTGGTTATAGCTGATACTGGTTCTTTGATTTTCTGCATTTAGGAGACTTAAATTTAATGACTGCCGTTAAGCATAAATGCCGCAGTAGTTAATCCCATGCTCAAATTGTAAATAAACCTAGCATTTGTGGGTACTGAATGAGTAATATTCTTCTACTTAGGTTCTCAGACTGTACCTGTAAAAGAATTATCGGTAGAAGGCAAATGTGTCTACCTGTATTTTATCAGTTAAATCAATACATATGCATTTTATCAGTGTTTATACATACACACACAGGCACTTCTCATTAGATGATATAGAGCTCAATAAAGGAATTGGAAGTGTTACCTTAAATTTTGCTAGTAGTCTTTTGACAGGCCCATTTTTTAATTTATACACTGAAGGATAATCAAGACTAAATTAGGTTGTAATTATTCAGTATAATGTCTGACATAGGTATTAAATTTCAGAAAAGTTTTATTTTTAGTAACCTCTGTTTAATCTGTTTAACAAAAGCAGCAGACACACTTTGCACTGAGCTATCCAGTAGAAGTTGATACCAGAAATACTATAGATACCAAGGAGTTTTATTAAATGTAATATAATAAGCAGAGAGACTGTGGATTAAAGGATACTGGTCTGATGTCTAATCACTTTTCTGCTTAATGTCTACTTTTCTTGGTGCAGACATATAAAAACCCCCAAAACTTAAGACTTCTAATGAGAAAAATCTACGTGTTTACCTGTGAAAAATAAGAGAAGTGTAGGTGTTTGATGTGAAGATGGGGTATTTATTTTTCCTGTGGATACGTTGCAGTTGTAATTTCACCACTAGTTTCTTAGGGTTTCTTGCTTTCAGTATTTCTTGCAAGTTTTTCTTAGAGGGAGATAATTATAACAGTAAATCCTGGTTTACATATTGAAGTGTAAACATACATAACTGCATATCATCCTATTTAAAGAACGTGGTTCTCATTGTTAGCACTAAACACACTAATTAAGATTATTTTTAGATTTGGTTCAAGTTAATTTCCCTTAAATCTGTCCAATGCATTGCACTTCTTGTGCCAGAAAATTGTATTTTTTTTTTCTAATTCCATTTTCAAACAAAATAAAATATCAGCAGGGTTTTTTCTGAGTTTTAGGATTTTTTAATAGCACAAGGGAAATCTAGCCATATACATTTTCTTTTTCTCAGTTTGAGATATATCCTGATGGAAATTTTTTTATTTCTGCTGGAGAATATGTTATTTTTGTCTGAATTTCAGAAGTTGTAATGAGATTGGTGTTCAATGAAAAAACATTTTATAAAACCTCTCATTCATAGCAATGTTTTTACTCTCCTTAGTAGTGTCCCTGCTGAATAAATCATATTTTTAAGCTGAATTTACTGGTTACTAACGCTTATAAAAGGAAAGTACTGATGGATAACAGTGTTATTCAGTATTCCCATGATCATTTCAGGAAATTTTTTGTCTAGGCAAGAATCATGCAACACAGGAAATAGACACGATATCCCTTTGTAAGGGACATATTAAGCATTATTATTATACCTAAGACAGTTTCATTTTTATTTTAGGTTTTATTTTACCATTTTTCTTTTTTATAAATTTAAGAAAGGAGTTGATGTTGTTATTGTCTGAGCCCCTTGCTAAAAGTGTCAATTATATCACAGTTCTAGAAGTATTTCCATTAAAATAGTCTGCAACCACTAGGTGATACCCAAACAAGTTAGAAAAAAACCCTTAATTTTAAATATTTCTGTTCTTGGCCACTTTCAATTACTTGGTTAGTTAATTGAAAAGTAAGGCAAAATAGAGAACTCAGTGTATATGTAAGAATGCAGAAAGATATCTTTGTAGAATGTAGACCCCTAATTTTACAGAACAGTGTGTTTAGCTCTGATATTGTCCTAGAAATATCAATGGGAGTCCTGTGTAGCTCTGACTTTCCAGTTTAATAAAAATTTTCTCTATATATCCAACCCAAATGAAAATACATAAAAGAAAGAGTGCAGTATTCCCTTTCTTTTCGTATCTCAAAAGTAGTTGTCACTGACTTATGTGCTACTTATTTCCATTTTCATCCCTTGAAATATGATGACCTAATTCCATTTTAGCAGAGATGAATTTTGCATTCTTCCAGTTTGTGGATTTTATGACTGGAACAAAGTACCAACTTAACATTGTAGTAGAAGTAGGTTTAGACATGTACCCTGTAGAGAGGCCATTCTTATTCTTTGAAGCTCAGTGTTTACTCCTACAATAGCTTTGCTTACACTGTTTTAGCAAGCAAAAGAGAAACATTTCAAGTGCTTGCTTGGCCAGAGTCATAACAACATAGTCTGGAAGAAGGTAGCTAATACTGGCTTGCAAACTGAATAGTGTCAGCATCATAACATATTTATCAAGGAATGCGAAAATAAAATCTGCAGAATTAATACTAATAATTGTCACAGAGTTCATAGAATAGTAGCAGTATAATTTGCAATGAATATCCAAAACCTGTCTCCATGGAAACATCGGTTACAATGAAGTACTTGAAATTAATAATGTAGCATTTCAGATTAAGTATTCCTCTAACTTAAAACTGTTCAATTCACAGGCGAGGTAGGCACGGTTTAAAGGACCGCCTCAAGACACATTCCCTCCTAAATCTGGGCTAAGTGAACACTTTGTAACTTCATTCATATAGTAGACACAGTTATGCCCTCAATTACTGTTTCCTGTGTGTATATTAGAAAAACTAATAAAATCTGATTTTATATAGATTTTTGGATGTTAGTTATGCCATCCTTCAGACACTAAAGATGGGGTTCATTTGACTGAAAAGCTACTGCTCCAGGGAGAAAAAAATCTCCTTTAGTTGAGGTACCAGCTGAAGCACTCTGATGCCAATGGCCAAGATGCTTCAGGAACTCCAAGACAGTACCATGTGCAATGTCCCTTACGACTTCAGGAAATAACTGTTCTCTCTTAGAACCTCTGATATCACATGGTCCTGAATATTGTCCTGGAAAACTCTACTGGTTCTTACTGGATCCATAAGGAAGAGGACATCTTAGGCATGAGAATGATCTGATACTTCTCTTTGACAGGCACAAAGTGAAATATATTTGTTATAGGCTGCTTGAAGTTATCTCACTAATGCAGAGGAATGCCATGACCTGGGGAACAGCAGCATCCGGTTCATGGAATAAAAGAGAGGTGGTGTCATTTTGGTGCAACCATGGATTGTGCTACTTGGTGAGACAGTCCATCTTGAAAACTAAATTACTCAGATTAGCACTGCCGTATTATTCATCTTTCATCACTACCCCCCAAATTCAAAGACAGGTCAGAAAGGTAATAGTATGTTTTGAAAGAAATAAATTTAAAGTGCTGATGACAGTTGCCTAGTGATGACAGAAACACTCCTTCTATTTTGATTTTACTTGTTCAAATTTGGGGACTGCTGGCAGGGTAATTTTTGGGGGAGGTTATTGTATTTAAATGGTTTATTTGTTGGTTTCTTCTTTTGGGGTTTATTTTATAGCAGTCCTACTATATTATTCTTCTCCCTGCCCCATACACTCTCATATCTATTTCAGTTTTTTTCCTACTCATGGTGACATACACTGCATCCTCTTCTAGTATGAAAATTGGAACAAATAGCCTTTGATGGCAGAGCCACAGCATAAGTGAAAGTTTTGTGCAATCTTAGACTATTCTTCACATTTTACATTTCTGTCATGACAGCTTCATTTAAACCTTATGCAATCTTAGGGGAAAATGGAAATAGGTTATCTTTATTTTTAAATGATGTGACAGGACTAAAATCAAGGAAATGTCTTCCCTGACTGCAAAATCATATTTTCAAGACATTTTTTTCTATTACAGCAATATCAGCTATATATAAAAAGTCTGAGATGTCATTTCAATTAGATAAGTGAAAAATTAAATATAAGACATTCCCTAGCTGTCAGTATTTACTTGAAATTCAAGCTTTCTGTGCAACTTGTCTGAATGTTCAGCTTTCTGCTACAAAATGTACATAATGCTTACGATATTTTTTATTCCCTTGAATGGATAAAGATATATAAATTATAGCATTATGCTGATGGGAATAGTAGAAAATATAAGAAGAAAATTAATCCTAACTCACTCTCCATATTAATGAGTTTCATGGTGTATGTTGGAATATATAACATGCCATGCTTGTGGTCAGATACAAAGAACATAATTTCCTACCAGCATGTTTCCAAGGGAAAAAAATAATGTAGGTTGGTTTCATCTAATTTAAGTTTCATAGTGCACTTGGAAATTAGTCTAAATTCAATGTGGAATATTGCTGACAAATTAAAATCTGGGATTTAAATACGTTTGTGGCTCTCCAGTATGAGATATTGCATCTGTGATATTTCATTAGTAAGTGGAAATGTTGTAATATCTAGTAAGGGAGGACAGTTATATCTTCTGCATTACAAATCAGATATCTGCTTACATGGTAGAATTTCAGGTTGATTAATAGATAAGTCTTGTTTTAAGTTGTTTACATGCAGTAACATTTATAGGGGAGATATATTTATAGAAAAGCAGCAAACTCATCAGGATCAGTATGGTTTGTACTATATTAACTGCAAATACTTTTATTTCCTCTCTAATATTAAAGAAAAAAATCTTACCTCAACCTCTTACTACTTGGATAGGATATTTTGCCGCTGTTTCAGCTGAAAGTATGAGAAGGAGGAAATAAAATCATATATTTTAAGAGAAATATCCTACTGTAACATAACTAACAATAAATTCTGATTAGATACTATTACAGGAAATAAAAAATAAATCATATTCTTTCAACGGCTAGTGATCCATTCAATGCTACCTCCAACTTAAATATTCCAAAGCTGCCACTGAAATTGTATTTTAAAACTGGTTGTCTCCAATGAAGGCAATTGCTTTATTCCAGATTTACTCTCTTGCAAGAAGAAAGGACATACTATAGACTTCACAGGCAAGACGCTAATTTGGCCCTGATATGATACAAATGTCAAATAGAAACATGCGATTGTAAAATAAAAACACCTGCATTCCAAATAATTCACTTCTACCTTGTCAAAGTGGGACAAGCAAGTGCGCTATCAGCAGGTGTAAGATTACAGTTTATATTACTGAACAAGATACGAGCGAGCGGTTTCAAATAAGATAATGTACAGATTCTGGTTGAAAACTTAATGAGATTTGTCACAGTCCTCCTGGAGATCCTTGACTAGAAAGTCATTGGGTCGTTGTACTGAGATTTGTTTTTCTGGAACAGAAGCATGCTGAATTCAAGCAGGGTTTCTAGGTCTGCACTCAGATGAGAAGTGAGCCTTCTATGTGTTTCATGGAAGTGCTTCCAATGGAATCTTTTCTCCCCTCAAAGGCACACTTTAATGGCATCTACACTTCTGTAAGGGAGGTAATTTCTAGTCTAGGAAAGACAGATGGAAAGTCATGTTGTTGTGTGCTGCTCAGCTGCTGAAGTTACCAGCCTCAGGCATCACAATGTCCCTGAATACTCCATGACCTTCCCCTCCATGGATATGCCTCCATTTTCAGGTTACTTTTTTCCTAGGCTTTTCCTTCTCCATCTAAGAAGCCTATTCAGAGACACATGTGATTAACTTCCTAACCGGTGGAGTTAGGAACCTCCTAGCTCTTTATTAATTGGAGGTCTCAGGATGTGCCATTTCTGCATAATCTAGGTGTTTCCAAACCCTGAAGTAAATATTATCTAAAAACTCAAAAGCTTATCCCAGTATTTTTAATGTGCCCAAACCCATGTGAATTAATAGATAGTCTACATAAATTCTGTCAGTGGTAATTCAATGGACCTTCCCTGACACATAAAGTATCAAAACCTCCAGTGAAAATAACTGAACTTCTGCTTACAAATGTTGATAATTTATTCCCCTGCTGTTTCCTTTCTTCCTAAGAAATTCAGCTGGTGCCTTTCCTGCTAATTGGAAATTTTCATTTTAAATGGCTTATGCTTAACAAAGTTATATATGAAACCAGTTTTTGTAACATGAACTTCACATAGAAAATTTGCTTCTTTGGGGAAGTTAAAGTATTTTATTTTCTTTTATTGCTTTAGATAAAAACAGTAAACAAATAAGTTATATTAAAAATATTTACAACTCTTTGCAGCATTCATTAAAAATAATGAGAAATTAAGAAACACTATTTTATAAAGTGCACACAATATTTGTAAAATTTATGACTGTTACAAGCATCCCTGCAAATTTGGTCACATATATTTTTATCCATTACAATCTTGATAAATTTCATGTTTCTGAATGTAAAACTAATCTAGCTGAAGTTTATGTATCTTTTCTGTTTTATTTAGGTGTTCAGTACCATGCACTATATTATTTTTGTGCAATTCCATGTTCCCATTTGTACTACTTTTTTTGATCTATCTGGCTCAGAGGAAATTCTATGCATATCACAGATATACTCTTCAGACTCTAGAAGTTTTCTAACAGAGATTTTGCTTCACCAAGGCCAGAAGCAAGTATCCCAGTAGTACTTCAGTAACAGTAGTAACAATCTTGTATCCATAGTGAAATAGCTCACTACTGTATTGAACATCTGCTGGTTCGCAACTTTAGACTTTTTTATTTGTTTTAAATAAAAAAACTTTAAGACCAGTAAGCGTATGAAAAGTTGGACCTAAAGCCCAATAAATCTGTTGTTACTAATATGTAAGGTTTGGAATCCAAGAAGCAAACTCAAAGTTTATCATGTCTTTTCTATCTTTATTATTAGTACCTACACTTTTCTTGCAAATATTCATACATTGTGCAAGTCAGAACACTTAGGAAGTGCAAGAAGAATATGACATCTGAATGTGAATAACATGTAGATTTATACATTTAACAATTCTTTCCTTGTGTTGAGAACTGAGTCCAAACCTTAACACTTGTGAGTTATTGTACATAATCTCCACATAATTTTGCTTAGATCTAGGGGAAGGTTGGGGAGGAAATACAGATACATTTGGGAGATGGAGGGATATAATGGAATATTCAATTCTATCTTTAATTAAAACACTGTAATTTATCTCAAAGCAACTATCTGATCCTTCTGTTCCAGTGCTCTGACACCCTCTCGGTGAATTTCTTCCTCATGTTCAGGTGGAACTTCCTGTGTTTCTGTTTATGCTTGTTGCCTCATGTCCTATTTCTGGGCACCACTGAAAAGACTCTGGTGCCATCCTCTTGACACCCACATGCTTAAGATGCATACCCTCATAAGATCCCCTCTCAGTCATCTCTTCTCCAGGCCAAAGAGGCCCTCAGCCTTTGCTCATAAGAGACATGCTTCAGTTCCATAATCATCCTAGTAACTTCCCACTGGACCTGCTCCAGGAGCTCCATGTCAGTCTTGTACTGAGGAGCCCAGAACTGGACACAGCACTGCAGGTGTGCCCTCATCAGGGTTGAGTAGAGCGGCCAGATCACCTCCCTCTACTTGCTGGCAATGGTCTTACCAGCGTGCCCCTGGATACTTTTGGCCTTCTTGGCCCCCAGGTCACACTGCTGGCACGTGGACAACTTGCCATCCACCAGGATCCCCATTTCCAGCACAGAGCTGTTTTCCAGCAGGTCAGTCCCCAGCCAGTGCTGGTGCCTGGGGTTATTCTTCCCCAGGTGCAGGAGTTTGCATTTGTCTCTGTTGATCTTCATTTTTCTTCCTCTCTGCTCAACTCTCCAGCCTGTCCAGATCTCACTGAATGGCAGCAGAACCTTCTGGTGTGCCAGCCACTTCTTCCAGTTTTGTATCACTTGCTGAGGGTAACTCTGCCCCTTCATCCAGGTCATTGATGACATTCCTAACTGCGTTTTGCAGCTTATTATTATCAAATACATGATAAGCTTGTACTCTCCGAACATGGTGATGCCTTAAATGGCTACCTAGAAACAGAGACTAGACAGGAATAAAGGAATAAAGGAGGTATTTATTTGAAAGGCCTTCAGATGTACACTCTGGACTCCAGAGGGTCCTGCCTCAGTGGATTTCAAACGGACAACAGGTAACGAGTTTTTCACACTTTTATATCAGCATAAATCACCAACCAGAACACAGCCAATGATGGAATTTTCCCAACCTTGCCCCCTGTGACAATCCAGATTAAACCCAGAGAAGCCAAGAAGGCTGAGTCTGTGCATAAGCTAGAAAGAACTCGTAAGATTCTAAATATCCCCAAAAAGAAGATTAAAATCAAACCAGACTAAATGTTGTTGCCAAAAAAATAGGTGTATTTTATTTAATAGTGGAAGAGGCTGAGAGAAGGAAAGAAAAGAAAGAAAGAAAGAAAGAAAGAAAGAAAGAAAGAAAGAAAGAAAGAAAGAAAGAGAGGAAAAGAAGTGCGTGTGAGGGGGGACTAGAGGGATAGGAAGAGGTGACAAGGGTTAGGTGGAATCATATCGCCCGTCTGAGGACCCTGATGACTCGTTGGTCTCCTCCATCTGGTCTTGCTGGTGTTGAAGGTCCCCTGTCAGTGCCATGACCATGCAAGTACATGCTGCCATATGGCACGGCACGGCATGGCACAGCACGGCACATGGCACAGCATGGCACACGCCACCACACGCTTCCACACCACACCAGGGTGAGTACAGAGTCCCATGGATTAATATAGGTTCTGAGCCAGGTGGGATAGCCCATGTTCCTCCCTTGCAGGGGCTAGCTTCAGACACTGTCCCTTGCAACACTGGCACTCTGTTGCATCAGCTCTGGTGCTCTGGTGCAGGGTCTGAGGGCCACTTTGGGGGAGCTTTGTGCTGGGAATGTCCCCTCTTCTGCTGAGGATAAGTTCCTCTCCCCCTTCCCGGGGAGGTGAACTCCTCAGCTGGGCTCCGGTGCTCAGTGGAGGGTGGGCAGCTCCAACACAAAGCCTCTTCATGCCAGAGTCTGTGCAGGCTGATAGCTCTGGGCTGTGGTCCCCACCCCGGAAGGTGTTAAGTTTTGTGTTCTTGTGAAAGTCCCCTGGCTCTGAGTTGTCATCTTCATCAGCGGGCAGTTTGGTGCCTCAGTCCATTGCAGAGTGTGGTGCTCTTCTTTGCAGCTTTTTGTAACATATTTTTAAAAGCAGAAAATGTTTTAACTCATAAACTATAATATTTCAGTCTCTGACACCTCCCCTCCCCAAGATGATTGCTTACAGTTTTTTGGCTTAGGATGGTCTGGGTGTCCTTGGAGAGCAAGCAAGAGAGGTTTTGTTATGTCTGTCTAAGAGAACAGCACTTAACATGTTACAGGAAACTTCAGGGTTATACTAACAGTACAGGACTTGAAAAATATTAAAATTAAAACGTAAGGCGTCAATGGGTAAATAATTCTTATCAATTATAATTTCCCAGGTGACATGATAATCTGAAAAACAGATCCTTTTACTACTTGTTCCATGCTTTGTTATGCTGTTGATTGGATAACACATGGTTAGCTGTTTATTAAAGGGATTTTCTGCTTAAAGTTGTCCACTCCATTGTTGGGTTTCTAATTGATTTAACCCTTTTCCCTCTTTAGATTTTTTAAATTTTATTTTACTCTATTCTATTTTTTACTCATGATTATTCCCTTCACAGGCATATAAACACTCTTTCCCGTGATGTGAAGACACTGTAAAAATTCATGAATCAGTGGAGGCAATCTACCTGATTTCTTGCAGTGCTCTGAAGATCTTTTGGTTCTCTCAAAGCATAGCAGCTTCCAGATCCATGCAGGAGAGAATTTTTACAGTGTTGCCAATTTTATGGTTTTATATTGTTCATATTTTTATTAATTTGGATTACATATTCAAGGACTTACAAAACCCTACCTCCAAGTACACATCTTCATTTTTAAAAACAAACAAAAATTGATGATGATATTTTAAAGATTTTCACATTGAAATGGAAAGCAATTCATATAAGATTGCATTCTGTTCTTTAATTTTCTTGGACTTCATTGTATTTTTTTCTTTCAGAGAGCTGAAATTTAGAAATTTCTTAACTATTGATCTTTGGTCCATAACATGCATAATTTTCATAACCTTGAAAAAGGAAAAAAATGGGAAACAAATAATGGAACTCAGTAATTGGAACAAATGCTACAGATCTAACAAGGAAAATAAGACAGCAAAAAGGAATAAATCAAATCTGAGGGTTGGTTTCCAATGTCAGAGTAGTCTGATATAGAAACAAAAACTTAACTCATATAACTGTAATTTCTTCTCTGTAGTACGATGACGTTGTTGCTGGCCTTAGCTAGGCCTGGTCCTTCCACAAAAACTCAGAGTTCATGGATTGATGATCAGAAGGCTTTATTTATAGATAGATAAGTAGATAGATATTAATAAAAGGATGATTGAGAGAGAGAGAGAGATCAGCAGCTTCCTCGAGCAGGTTCGGGAGCTGCGATCCATCTCCATGTCTCTCTCATCTGTGTGTGTCTGTCCAGCACCAGAATGGAATGCACAACAAGAACAGAGAAGAGACCTTCCATTGGTCAGGCAAACACCTTACCATAAACATTTCTCATGTTTACATTCTTTTCTCCTGGGAACTACCGAGAGTTCCCTTTAGAAATGGAGTTAACTATTACAATTGAAGACAGGTTAGAAAGAAATTGCTTTTTCCAGCTTGTCTCTGAAATTTCTCAAAAAACCACTGCCAAGTCATGACCACACTTCTCTTTTAAAAATTAATACTTAATCCTATTATTACCTATTACCTATTCACATTAACTTTGAAGGAGATATTTTTAAAATGTGACCTCATCCTGTTAACGTTCTCAGAGCATTTGTAATCCAATCACGTATATGTTAATTTTTTCCCATCGTATGCACTTTGAGAGGGTTTTCAGTTTGGTCCAGGTTTGAATTGATGAATTGGAAAATTATTTTTTGGTTAAAAACTAAAAAACTGCTGTGTATGATGGGGAAAAAAAAGGATATTTTTATTATACTTGAGTAAGACTGCATGTGAATTCCAATGATACTCAATAGCCAGCATTATTTTGCACCTGAGTGAATAAACTAGGCAAGCCAAAGTACAAGAATACTTGGTTCATATTTTTTATTGTATAATAAAATAGACCAGTGAAGTTGTCTGGATTTTATGAAAAGTAGGAGACAAAAAAGAGACAAAAACCACAATGCATTTTCCTGGGGGCACTCCTGGGAAACACCTATTGCCTGAACAGTAACATAGAGTTCTCTGTGAAGAAAATCAGCAAGATATTTCTTGCATTATTACTTTTTTCAATAGAAACTGATGCGTTTATTTCATTTTGCTTAACCAGCTGGAAGCTCAATGCCTGTTCTGTTCTTAGATTTTTCTGTACCTAATAGAGAAGTGGTAATCTCAGTCATCTCATCTGTATTAATACATCCCAGATCAGCCAATTTTTCAGTTCATCGGATAAATGAAGAAAATATCATAGAATAAGCACCTTGTAGAGGACGAGGTAGAAGTACATTAGCATGTTTGTCTCATACATTTACTGTTGTACTGCAGCAGGAGAGCTGTGGTTGAAAGAGAGTGTCCCGTGGAGGTCGAACAATACTGTGCCGAACCAACTTCCCTTTCAGTTGCTTTGCTTGGAAGTCCTCCTCGAGGACTGGGTCAAGAGACAGGTCAGGTTCTTGGCACCTCACTAAAGGGCACTCCAGGACCACCAAAGACCTCCAGCTACCCTGACTCATTTTCTGGAGGGCTCTAAAGTGTTGGTTGCCTTTGCATGAGCATTAGCATATGGTGCAAAAATTAAGACTAGGGAAGATATAAAAGGGAGTGGATCTGTCCTGGGCCTAGATCCTGGGCATCTATGGAGGCAGAACCAGTGAAGGATCTATGGTGGTCTTCTTCCTTCGCTGTCTCTCTTTTCCATCTTTAATCTCTCCTCTCTTGCTGTATCTTGGCAGATGTGAAAATCATATTCTATCCCTTACTCCATATCAAAGTTTGTTCAGAGAGGTGGGAGCTTGATAAAGTTTATTGTAAATGTTGAGATCTCGTTAGCCAACACTTTTATGACTATATAGTGGCCTAGTTGCTGCAGTTAAAGAAACTATATAAAAAAGTGTAAGAGTTCCTTGACATGTGGAATGGTTTCTTTACACAGCCCAATGAGAATTTATAATGAACATCACATCCACTTCTGGGTCATGACACACTTTAATGACAGGTTGTTAAACTCAGTTGCATCAAATATTCGTGGGCAAGCCTCTGCATTGCAGAGTGCCAGCAGCTGCAAAAATGTTCTGTATTCAAAGTATTTCTAAGGTTTATTCTGGAATGTGTCAGTGATACTTGTGAAAGAAAAATACGTTTTAAATACTTTTGTCAGTCAAAACCATCATCGGAGATTTACTCAGTTTTCATCAGAGATTTATTATCAGACATTATTACCAGAGAAATACTGACTTAGAAAGATTCAAATAATACAGAAAAGTCAAGATAATTTTTGATACTGAGTCAGTGTTCTTTTTGCCAATTATATTCACGAATTAACATGTGTTAGCATATATCTTGCAACTTGAATCTTTCCATACTGAAGAAATTTAGATCCTCCTGAAATATCCTTTAGATGATACAGTTTTCTATTCCTTTGCCTTCAAAGCATACAACAAAAGTGTCTTTTTTCTACTTCACCCACACAGTTGGAATATAACCTACATATATGTTTCTTAGTATTTAAAGGTAGTAGAATGGTAAATGTCCAAAGATAAACAGGTTGTGTAAACAAGTAAGGTTAGTTTTTGGGTTTTTTTCTGAAAAATTATGAGAGACATTAAGAAAAAGTGAGTAAATGAATGAGGAAAAAAAGGAACATTATTGAAATCCTTACTGAAACAAACAGATGACACAAAAATAATAACGGGTATCATCAAAGTGTACTAATTTGCTTTAACTTTGAACAATTGGAATCTAACTAGGAAAGTAACCATACTTTCCCCATTTGGGAGGAGTAGTGTGGCTCACAAAATTTGAGGGCTCAGTGCCTCTCAGTAGATGGTCAAGTAGAGGAACACACTGCCTGCTGCCTGCAGACTTCTGAGCCAATGTAGAGGTCTGGTATTCAGCCTTTCTGGAGGTCTTGAAACTGTGCAATCTACTGAGATAGCCATGTATGAAGCAAGTTACCATTATTTTTTCCTCTGGTGCTGTAGCCCAGCTTTGAGATCTTAAAGACGGCTCATATACACTGCCCATGTCAGAGTGGACTTGAACATTAAAAACCTAATGCTAGTCTTGGATTCCACTTTTTATTCTGTTTTACTCATTTAATTTTCCTTTTCTTGAGTGTGTAGTCAGTTGAGGTTGAGCTAAGGTCCTGCATGTGTCAAGATGCAAACCAGCTATGTGAGGGGTCTTCCTAATATATCCCTTTTTGGGCAGATTGTATAGTGAACTGAATTAAAGACTATATGTTCTCGACCTAAACCTGTGTGATACTGTTCTTGGCATTTGCCAGAGGCTGTTTTTTGTAAAGCCTCAAAAATAGCAAAGCATAATTTGTATTCTGCAGGCTGTACAGTTTCACAGCTGAAACTGGCATTTGGTCTTACCCCAATCATTCCCACTTAGATCAGAATTTCTTAGCAAAACATTTTATGGTAATAATGGGTATTAGGATATTTTGTTTGAAAACAATTTTCCTTTAGAATCCAAAATTTGTAATTCAAGTCAAATGTCTGAAATCCTTCAAAACATTGCATTTCATCTTATGTCATAATGATTAAATGCCCTAGCTAAAATTCTATTCCTACTAACAGGTTGAAAATGTTTATGTAGCAAATATTTTTTTTAAATCCTCCACTATCATTTCTTAAATTCTAATTTATTCAAAATCACTATTTTTTGTGCATAGTATCCAGTGTCACATAAAACTACTGTTTGAGTAGAAGAAACCTAAATACACAAATAAAAGGAAAACTGATGCATTATTCTCTCAGATTCTCAATTACCCTTCTTAATGAACCTAGGGCATGAAATGTGCACGCAATGTATGATATACGTTCACATCCTACACTACATAAAGGAATATAAAATTAGGGATTATTTTAAAAATGCCTGAAAGGTCCATAGAATTGAAACCTGAATATGCGAAGTTGTTACACATGGGTTGCATTATAAGATTAGTAACATGTGAGTTCTCTGTTACCCCATGAATTTGGTTCAGGAGAGCTGGATGCTTAGGTTTTGCATGCTACCGAAGTCAGGAAGGTGAAACAGCTCCCTGTTGTCATCCCCTCTTCTCTCAATGCTATAGACATCCAAGGCCAGACCTGATTGAGGGGTTATCCCCGTGATAGTCAAACTTTCCTAGCTGCACATAATTTATCTGCCATTACTCAGGTAAGCTGCCAACACATTCCTGGGGAATTCAACTTTCAGAAAAGTAAGATGTGAAAGTGAGTGTACATGTGCATGTGCGTGTGCATGCACATCTTTTGCTCTGTATACATGTGTAAAGGGTTGCACCTCACAGAAACCTAAGTGAACTTTTCTGATACAAATGGCTGGATTTCTTTTAATTTGAAATCTCTTTCCCAAAAAATGTGACAAGATCTGTGAAAACAGCAAAGTGTCATTATAGAAAATTTCACAGTATTTTACAAAGGGGATTGATAAGCATCATAAAGGGGGAAACTTCAGCTAGCTCAGACTAAAATGTGTGTTGTTTGAAGCGCTGTTGGATAACAAAATACATGTTCTATTTTATAACTAGCAGAAAATGACACAGAAAATGTCCGGCTCTTTGTTGTGGTTAGTACATGTTTGACCTCATTAAGTGTTTTCTTCTGTGTCTGTTCCTCTACCTCTGTTATAAGCACTGCTTTCATCTAGAGTTGTATGCTCTTGGGAAGCCCCTGTGGACCTCTGGCCCTACCAAGGAAAGAGACTACAGAATGCTGATGATACCTTATCTGGCTACCTAGAAACAGAGACTANCTGGCAGCCCTTCAGTCTTGAATCACTGTGACATGGTAGCTGCGTAAGCACATGGTTTCTTAGGCATTCAGAGTTTCACACAGTAGAGCATCCTATAATTTCCTTTAAAGGGAGAACATCAGCTCTTTTTCTTACATCACCTTGGTTTTCAGCATTGCAATTTCTTTCTGTTTATAGATTCATCTCAGAAGGAATGGGCAGCANTCCCAAGGTGATGATTTACAGTTCTTGTTCTGGGTGTCCTTGGAGAGCAAGTTACAGAGGCTTTGTTATCTCTATCTTAGCATACAGAGCAGCACTTAACAAGGAAACAGGAAACACTTAACTACAGGAAACTTGAGCAGTACAGGATTGGAGAAATATAAAAGCTAAAACCTAAGGCATCACTGGCAACCCTTCAGTCTTGAGTCACTGTGACATGGTAGCTGGGTAAGCACGTGGTTTCTCAAGCATTCAGAGTTTCGTACAGTAGAGCATTCTATAACCTAGTTTAAAGGGAGAACATCAGCTCTTTTTCTTACATCACCTTGATTTTCAGCATTGCAATCTCTTTCTGTTTATAGATTCATCTCAGAAGGAATGGGCAGCACATCAGATTAAACTTATAAGACCACAAAAGGTGATGGTGCATCTTGAGCCTTAATACCTTGACAGTGATACTGCAGTTTTGGCTGAAACAGACTCAAAACATCAAGAAGAATTTAGAAAAAATTAGACCTCAGAACTATGAAACTTGTTGAAGAATATTCTTTCCTGAAGAAAATTTTACATCTTGGCTTCCATGGATTAACACTTTTTATAACGCAAAATTAGAAAAAATCTGTGCAAAATGGAGCCAATGAGAATGTTTGTCTCTAAAGGGCTAATTACAAAGTGTGTCTAACAGAAGTAATACCAAATCTGAAAATTTTCATGTTCTTTTGTGAGGTTCATGAAACAAAGGATGTTTCAGGCAAAACTGGACACTGTGTGTACATTCACAATATCTAAAGAATACACTTTACTGATGGAAAAATAACTGGCATATGATTTTTATGCTTTGGATGTGACTGTTCCCTCTGAAGTATTTTATAAGTCCATTCTAAATAAATATTAGTGAATAAACACCTTGTCAGAGCTTCACTTTGGAATGCCTTTTTCTCCACCAAAACTAATTTACTATTTACATCACAAACTAATTTAGTCTATCAATGAAAAAAAATTATAATTACATTAAAATAAATGAAAAAAACAAGAATTACCCTGTTCAGTTTAATTTAATTTCTACACAATGTGCAATTTTAAACCAGAAGTCAAAACAATACATTTAGATAGAGTTTTTTATCAACCATATTCAGTCTCAAGTAAATGAATCTTTGGCTTCTTGCTGTAAAATTACACACCAAAAGACCAGATGCATTATGAATTCAGTGACAAAACTCACTTCATTATAATTTATTGCCTATCAGATACTATAACCTACTTTGGAAGAAATTTTGGAAGGGCAATCAATTATGGAAGACACCATCTGACAGTCGGAATACTGTATAAACATTAGTCAAAATACTATAATTTCAGGACATGAAGTCAATTATTTTTTCAGAAACCACAAGTTCAGATCAAAAGTTTTTGAATCTCTGTATAAACCTGTGATTTGCCATAATGTGTGTGTGTATATATGTCACAGAAAAAAAACCCAACCTTTTATTTACATATTGGGAAACTTTTATAATGTAAAAAGTCTAATGTAAAAAGTCTAATGTAAAAAGGTGGAAATTTAGATACAGGAAGTTTGAACTATTGTAATCTCCATGATATAATGACCAGTGGATTTTGGGAAAAAAGGTTTATGAAAAATAACTGTTTTCACATACTGTAGGTAGAGCAAAAAACTTGTATTCCTGAAATCTTGTCTACTCTTCCAAACTGTTACAGCCAATACTGAAATATTTATTTTTCAAAAGAGAAATTAAAAAAATAAAAAATATTTACTTGCTTTGTGCTCAGGAAGTAACAAAACTCCAGTCTTTTGTTTTCTTTGCTAAATAATAATGGATGCTTCTCTGAAAACAGTTTCTTTTCTGCCATAGCACAGAACAAGCTGATAGGTACACTCAGGATTGTTCTGGCTGAGCTCAGAAAACATACAGGGGACACAATCAAACAAAAGTCACGATGAGGATCATGATAATTTGTGACAATGATAATCTCTTTTTTTGGGTAGATTTTTTTTATTCATGGGTATTTTATGATTTGGGAACAATGTGAACCTAGAAAACTACAAAAGCTGTCTGAAAACAAAGGAAAAATTTCAAACTCAAATCAATATTCTTCTCTGTTTGTCAATTACTTATAGTTATTTACTGAATAAAACAGATTTTTATTATGAACCAAAGGTGTTTCCATGTTCATAATGATAGTGGTGATGCTGAGGAACTTATCACTGAGGGAGAGAGAGTAGTATTAATAGATATGACCTATATGGTAGGTAAATAGTTGTAATGTTTAGAATAGATATGTATATGCATATGTATATTATTTATATAAATACTTATAAAACACGTGTACAAAAACTCATAGGCACTTTTTCCTTGATTCTTAGATTCTAGAATGATGTAGAGATAGAAGCATTTCTGCTGTCATGGAAAAAAGAGTATAGTTTCTAGTACTTAGGCTGGAAGAAGTAAACATTTGAAAATGGAAACCCTAAAGGCTCAAAACCATTACACAAACAGGGAGAATTGAAAATGTATTTTTAAAATGCATGTTGTTGACAATTCCAATTCCTGTAGTCATATGACCTACATGTCCAGCAGGGTTTTTTCACAGAATCCCATTAAAAAGATGCCCCTCTTGGGAACAAAAAGAACATCTAAGGCCTTAGGACAGCAGTAACTCTAATTTGCAGTAGAATCTTAGGGCATATTCTTCTTCAATCTTTCCTTATAAAATATATTGCTAGCACTCCAGAAGTAATAAACCTAGATAAACCAGACAGTAAGACCAAGAGATGTGTTATTTAGACTGAATTGAATTTATGCTGAAAAGTGTGGCCACATAGATTTTTATAATGAAAAGTTAAAATTTTAACTTCATGAACAACAACAATTATGGTAATATGTGCTGTGATCTGTCACAGGGTTATGCTGTTTAAGCTGCATATTCTATGAACCTCTACAGTATAAAAACATGCTTAACCTCTGAGGAAATCACTACTGTATGTATATAAGACATAAATAAATGTATATATGTACACACAGAATTAGAGCATGTGTGTGTGTATATATATATAGATGTAATTGCACTTTATTATTTAGCACTGAATCCTAAAAGAGAGTTATTTGATCAAATACTGTTCTAAAAGTGCTTACTCTACAGATTATTTTTCAGAAAATTATTTCTTCCACTTTCATGCAGTCAAATATAACTTGAACAACCACTAACTGAGCAACTAAATCATTAAAAAAAAAAAAAAAATTGGTGCTGCATGAGGTCCATGAAAGCATCTTTTTTTCTACTAAATATAGAAATAGGTGGGAAATAACATTGCTACAAAGTGTGCCAAGCTGTAGCTTTTTCAGCTCAATATTTTAGCTTTTCATGAGAGTTAGGTGGCTGTTGGCACTCAGTGGAGTTACTTTGAAGATAGATAGCTGCTTGATCTCTCCGCTTCTGAGAACTCTTCTGGTTTAATAAGTGGAAAACAAAACAGTAGTTTTGGGATTTTTCAACACAAAATTGTAACAAGGAACTCTTTGCAAATATAAGTTTTGGGGTTAATGCACATGCCAGCGTAGTGTTCAGTCAATCCTTTTTCATCTAAATTAACCTAACGGTGCTAAATTCTAGTGAAAATCCAAGCATATTTTTCTTTATGTTCAGATCAGAAGATAATGCCAAAACAAGAACCAAAGGCAGAGGAGACAGGAAGGTAGATAAGAATTAATCCAACATGATTAACAAAGGCACCTCACTCTTTAGACTCCTTGCACAGGCATGTTCAGAAGTGGGTTTGGGTCTTTTTTGGGTCAAAAGAAGTATTGCAGCAGGAAATTCAGGCTGCTGAACGGAAAGCAGGCAGGAGCAGGAATGGCAGAGCCCCAGAGCCAGGGCCAGCCCGGCCGCCGGGCACGGTCACAGCATGTCCTGTGCTGGCAGGAGCTGCAACTTGAGCCAGCATCTGATAGAGCAGCAGGTTACTGAGGGGAATCAGTGCGGCAGCAGATGTGTGTTAGGAGAGACCTGGCAGGCTATGTGTGATTCAAAAACTGGCAGGAAAATTGACTGAACAGAGCCAGGACTTTGCCTGGGAAACCATTGAAAAGATAAAGAGGAAAGGGGCTATATCCAGGCTGCATAGTCAGATTTCAACTGTCGAATTTTTTACTGTCTGTGACCATAATAATTGAACATAATGACTACTAATAAATTACTAGTGAAAGAGAATCTCTTGCTCATATAACAGAGTCTCTGGCCCCTTTCATTTGAAAATAAAAGCAGTATCCTGTAGATAAGGACATATACATTTTTAATTCATGGTAAAGTGTTTTTACTTGCCAAAGGGATTTCTCACTGTTACGGGGGAAAGGTTTGTGTCCTAGTGTTTGTCATGCTAGAAATAAAAACAGCTTTTGTGGAGAGGAAACGCCACTAAACAAACTACTACACTTCTTACCCCTTCTTGGCTTACCTAACTACCTGTCCTACAACATCATTCTCTTTAGTGATTGCTTTTCCTCCTGGGATCTGTGCATATCAGATATTTACTGTCATACTGACTAAAATTAATTTCCCAGAAATTTGCAAAGCAATCATATTCATAACATTGGCTAAAGAGATCAGAATATGCAAGTCCTACAAATAGATTGTAATTAAAAACTGTTTCAGGAACATTCTGTTGGTATCCTCCTCCCTACAGACCAAGATTATATTTTTTTATCTCAAAGCCTCAGCTGATCTTTCTGTAGTTTGTATTGTCCTAACGAAGACTAGATGAAAAGGTCCATTGAACAAATTTTGATTTGAACATAAATAAAAACATTTGGTTTCCAGACAGATAACCACATTAATCTTACTTTAAAGGTTACAGATCCCTTATCTCAAGGTCAAGATTTAGCCTTTCTATAAAATAGGATGATTCTTTGCTACTATCTTGTTGCACTATAAAATATAAATCTAAATCTATAAAATATAAATCATACACAGTAAATCGAAAGTACTGACTCAGTACCCTATAGAGTTTTTTCAATTTTTTTCTTTCTTCTTGCTATCAGAAATCATTTTGCCTGGAGTCAGCTGCTCCTCATTCAGAAACTATGTACGCCTTGGTAATGAAATTTGTTAACTTATTGGAAAGACATCCTAATTCACAGTTTTTAAAATGATCATAGCGATATCTTAGACACTCTCAAGTATCCGGTTTTGCCTCTAACTGCTGCTAGAGAGACAGTGAATTTTTGTAGCTCATGTGTCATACCTACCAACAGCAGGGAAATGTCTTGAATAGCCTCAGGTGTCTCTGATCACATTTGTTTTAAGCAGACAAATCTGTTCCTTTGTGTCTGCTAGAGGATAAATTGATTACTGCATAAGATCATGTGGCTCAGGAAAAAATATATAAAAAATTATTTATACATACATCATCTTTCTTTTCTGCTGAAGTACGGTCCCTCTGCAAACTGAGATAATTTGAGGAAAAACAAATCTAGTTGAAAAGACTAATTTTTTTTCTTTCTTCATAAAGATAATTAATTTCTCAAAGTGTGACTCAGTAAAAGAGAGGAAGTTTTTCATCATTATTTTATTTTTGCCAAATATTTCACGAAATATATAGGGTTACCTGTTTATTATTCCTTAGTCCTGATTAGAGTCAAAACAGGAAACCTACATATTTACCTCCTGTGGTATAGACATATTCTTCAGAAGCATTTATGAAAATTTTGAGGAAATTTAATCATAGAAACATGGGTAGTTTAGACTTTGAATCTCACTCATGTAATGCCCCTACCTTTGTGGTCATGTATCAGTGATTTATTCCTTTGTTAACCCTATTTGATATGGCTATTTTTTTCTCTCTTTTTCTAAATAGAACTGATCAATTTCACCTTCTTTCTTTTGTTAAACAGGTTACTACAGAATCAGCTGTTGTTATCCTATCACTCTGTAAGGCTATAGCATGTTCAAATACTGTATTTTTACATATATGTATTATAGTTTAGTACAGTAATTACCTCTTTGAATTAGCCTGGTTTCCTTGAATGTTTTTACAGTTTTTTGCATTCCATGAAAAGAGAGAATTTTACTTCCTCTTTTCTTAGATTTTGTATTATGAGATAATAAAATATGAAGAAGTCTTATCAGAGATTTAAAAAGGTAAATATTTCATTTTAAGAAAAAAATTTAAAAAATTTGTACAGTATCCTCCTTGAAGTACTTAGTGCTAGGATGTTTTTTCATGGAAAAAATGAGTTGTGATAACTGAATTATTCCATAAATGTTGTTTTTTGGATCTACTTGCAAAGTCAGGCTTGTACCAGGATCTGCAAATTTAAATTTGTTTTCCAGTCACTGTTTGTTTATGGTCAGAAGTTCTAAACTAGACAGTGGGGTTTGGGCTTCTGTTTTCAAAATCAATCATAAATATGTACATTCATTTACAGATATCATTGTTATCTCATCTACATGTTTTTGATGTCATAATAAACAGAAAATCATAAACCAATATAAGTTGTATTTGAAAAGAATTTGGACTTACATTGAAGAAGTGTTTTATTTTGTTCTGGTTTATATCTAAATTTCTAAGGTTTTGCTGTCAGAATGAAATGTAAGTTGACTTACACTAAGCAGCATAATATATGTCATGTTCAGACTCTTTCATAACAGTATCTTTAAAGACAGGTAGATAGATACTTACATTAAATGTGTCTATTTCAGTCAAAATGTGTTCCAGACTACATTACTTTAAATGATGTTTTAAAATTACTGAATAGGGGGATTTTGATTTTTTAGAAGTCTGTATTCTTAAATTCATTGAATCAGTTTAGTTTTGTGTCTTTGCAAATCTACCTTATTGGAGGGCGAGTATCCAATATGCTCAAGGAAGTGATTGATTAGCTTAGTATTTCAAAATTGATACTAATTATAGAATGAAGCTTTCCTTTTCTCTAAATTGTTATTTTTGCCCTTCTGTATGTAAAGCCATTGTTTCAGACTAAATGTGAGTACTTTTTTCCTTAAGTTAGTCAGATAATTTCCCAAATATACATTTTACAGTTCAGAGCAGGAAAAGTTTTATTAACATTTTACTTGCTTCTGTGACAGAAAGCTGTCTTCTCATTCATGTTACAAGTCCTTGTTTTACAGTGATCACTTTAATTGGAAAGACCTTAGGGAAATCAGATAAAAAAGATCTGAAAAATATACATGGACCATATTTCCAGCTGATTGCAAAGTATTCAAACACAAGGCACATTTATTTGTATTTCTATCGTCTACTCTTAACTATTCACGCTGTAAAACTGGATCCAGGGCTATACATTTCTGAAAAATTAAGCCACCTGAAACTAAATGGATGTAGAAAATTGTGTCAGTAAAGGTTTTTCTCTGTACATATTTGTGAAACATTGACCATTGATACCATTACTTTTCAAACTGGAAAAATGGTTGTGGCAAAGTAGACACCTAACAGACACAGAATCTTGGAGAGCAGCTGGGTCTAGCTCCATGGTTCTGTTAGAAGTATTTGGGTGCAGTACGAATTAGCTGCAGAATCCCCCCTCACCTTTTTGAAAAACAACTACTGTGACACTCAGTAATACTGCAGCATTTCATTCCTTCTTTCGTTCATTCAAAACTGAAGGGAAAACGACAAAGAGAAAATATAAATTTGAATTTATATACACACACACATACTATATATAGAACAGGTAAAAGAATGACAGAGAAAGGAGATTCTGATAGAGATATTTTTTAACATATTCAGTAATTTATTTAGAAAAATATCTTCATTTATTTTTAAATGGATGGTCAGTTGATAATAAGTGATCCAGAACTATCATCTGAGATATATGGAATGCCAAAAACTACTTAAATCCTCTCTTATTAAGTTGTTTTCTTACAATTCAGATTGTCGGTACCACAGGTGCCCATCTATTCAAGCTGCTTCTTTTTTTGAGTCAGACTGGTTTTTATGATTTTTAATAGTTCAAAACAATATAGGCAATATGAACAGAGAGGATGAGGCATAAAACTGGCCACCTGAAAATAAAACAAAGCCTGATGGCAACAGGCTTGTAAGGTTCATAGAATGACAGTCACATTAACAGCTCATGTGTGAGAGAAAAAGTATTTTTTGTTTTGCTTAACTTTTGCTTTATTTTTGTCTCCTGTAAAAACGCATCTATTGTTTCTTGTTTGTATTTTAATTTTGTAAACCTTTATTTGTTTTTCCGTTAATCTTATACATGATGAAGATCATTTCAAAGAATTCCATTTACTCTGGATATGGACTCCCCCTAAAACTCCCCCTAACTGCTTTTAAAATATTCAACCACATGGAGCATGCATTCCTTCCAGTATCTGAAAAATACAATGGTCTATCTTGGACCTTACTTTCTCCAAACCTTTTCCAAACATTTTTCAATGTACTGAAAAGTATGGTAGAAAAATATCTTGAATATTTTAAATACATAAATAATATATTTTTTTGAACTAACATGCTTAACTTTTGCTGTATTTACATGACAGAGGCCTCATGTCAACAACTATTCTGTAAATACAAGTGTCAAAGTAAAATATTCTCCCTATCACTGACTATTTTATGACTTTGGAATATGAAGTCATATCTTCAAAGCTAGAAACTGAAAATATGAGGAATTTTTAGGTCCAAAAGTTTCACTAAAATCTAAAATATATGCATTAACTTTTTGTAAAAACAAAACCAAAACCAAAAAACCCATCAAAAGAAACAAAAAACCCCCAAATATTTTGGCATAAATCTCTCATAAAACCATAAAAGGTCACTTGTATTCCTTTCCAGATTTTGATGAAGTAATCTATTTTATTTGACCAGATAGACTGCTGGAAAAACAGTCTTGATTCAGTACTTTGTTTTTAATATTTCCTTTATTACCACCAGTGCTTTGAATTTTCTGGCAGCTTCAAGTATCAACTAGCTCTCTACATTTTATTCAACAGATTTTGGTCACCAGCTCCAAGATTCTTTCTCCTGCTCCCAATACTTGTTTTGATAGCAAGCAGATCAAGCAGACCTTTTCCTCTGGATAAGTTTTTTACCACCTTGTCTACTAATGCATCACTCTCTTTAATAATTCCTATTGTCTGCATTTATTACAGAGTGGGTCAGAATTAAGAGCATACATCCAGCTAAAATTTGAAAAAGTGCCCAAAGGATATTTCAGAAATGCATACGAACATATGTCTGAATATTACATGAACAACATATCATCCGCTCTTTATTTTTTTTAAGGTTTATCATATAAACAAGTTAAGTTCTCTGTTTTCTCAGATTCCAATTCCATTGGCATTTTAAAGCTTTGGAAATAAGTGTTTGGCCTAATCGCTAGCTTTTCTCTGTTTTTATCAATTATGTATGGATCTTGCTCTCTGATGATCAAGTGATGTGAAACATCAAACTAAGTTTTTATTGTGCTAATGAGGTAGAACTATCTGACATCTAATGACTTCTATGTCTCCTTGAATTATTCTATAGCTCACTTTGTGTACAGATAATTTAGATGATTGATAATCATTCTTTGTTATTTTTACATTACAAAAAAACCTCTGCTTTTGTCTGTAAGAATAAGTCAGTCATTGAATTTTGTGAAGATCTTTCTTTTTTAACCTACGTTAGGGATGTACTAACTCAAAATATTTTGAATTCATGTATAGTTTGAGTACCATCCAAATTATACCTCAAGTATGCTACCATGGTACAACTGATGACAATGTTCATTATTAAATATATTTAATCACATAAAAGAAATATTTGAAAGAATTTAAAATTGAGGAATAATTTTCCATGTTATTTTTCATGTTTGAGAATGTCCCTTATACATTGAAATTTATCTCAAATGAGCCAAGAACACAACCTGAGGTGTTTCATCTTGCATAGCCTGCTTGATTTTGTCCTCATGATGTGGTAAACATACTGAAAAGGAAAAGATACTGCTCAAAGGAAAAGATGAAAGGATGACAGATTTGAACTAGAGACAAGGGGATAGACAAGTTTTGTTCTTGATACGAATAACATCATAAATATAATTGATAAATGCTTCTTGAAGCTTGGGTTCATCTCACCCGACTCTATCACATGGCCAACGTTTGAAGTAGTTGGTTAGGTCCCTTTTAATACAAAGAATTTAGTACTTGCAGAGGCTCATTACAAAAACATGTTAAGAAGAAAAGAATAGCCTTTTGGAAAGGCTTGCTCTCCTTCCCTGACAGAAATGAGACCAGACAAATGGATATCTTTAGGTGACTGATAGTAAGCTTAGGTTAGATAAACAGAAAATAGACAAGAGGATTCAGAAACACACAGAAAAGAGAAGAGGGAAGATTTAGAGTCTTGAGTAAAAATTAAAATAAAAATAAAAAAAAAAAGGGAAAAGCAGTTTCCAAATCTAATGGTAAGAAATATTAGTTCCATGCATGCTAGAAAGTAGGAGTCCTAAAATGAGAAGATTCTGAGAAATGAGAAAAGATGTAGCAATAGTACTGTCAGTCTTTCATTCAAATAAATGAGTTATTTTATGTAACAGCATATCTTCCTTCAAATGAAATAGGAATATGAATACAGGCCATGCTCTTTTCAAACAACTGCTGCAGAAGTAAGGAATTCTGTCAAGTGCCATATACTTAAGCCACTATTTACGTTAATATGACAATGATGATACCTCAAAACAATCTTTTGTTCTTCTTATCAAACCATTCTGCTAATTGCTTGTTAGAAAGTTGCACAGCTGTTAATGAAGGGGCATGAGTTTGATTTTCTGAATGCCCAGCACTACCCTAAGGCAATCACAACAGACAACAGGCCGGTTTTGGTGTTGTTGGTTTTGGTTTGACTTTTTTGTTCTTCATTGTATTTATAAGTTTATACTGAAGAAGAAATCTCTCATGTAACACATCCGTAATTTTTTTTCCTCAAATCAGTATATTGTACAAGTAAAATTACAATGCCTTCTTTTGAGGTTATAATTATTTATTTAAAAGTCCTCATGCCTCAAATCTTTTATTCAGTCCAAGGTCAGTCTCTTAAAGAACTCTGAATTCTCTAAGTGCGTAGACCAAGAAACAAGGGAATTTTCTCCAGTACGCAGTTAAACTATTAATGAATAACATTTCTGAACTTGCACCAGATCTTTATAAATTGATTTGAACACTAATTGCACAGACAGCAGAGTAAAAAGCTCTTCTAAGATTTTTCGGGAAGGTTAAGTTAAAAACCATTTTGATTTAGGTAAAATTAAAAAAAAAAATCACTCACACAAAAATAAAAAAAGAAAAGAGTTGTTAAAAACAAAACCCTGGTATTTTCAACTATTCAGTGTTGTGTTCAATAATTCAATAGTTCCATAGTTCAATAATTGTTTTCTTCACCACTAGGGCATGTGAAAACTGTGAAGACTGTCTAGCCAATTCTCATTGAAAGTAACTCCTCACCAGTGCAGACTCTGCAAGTATCTGAGGCAGTTTGGTTTCCGCTCTTCCAAAGGCATGTAGCAGTTTAGCCTCTTGAGGACTCCAGTGGTTTGAATGTTTTGCTGGTTTAGCATATGGAATCAGAAATAAATTACTGTCTTCCTTCTGGTTCTGACCCTGAGGCTGGCAGTGTCCAATGAAAGAGTAGGCTGGATCAGGCAACTGGAAAGGATTCAGTGATCGGATGGTTCCCATCTCCACAGGATACTTTCCCAGGAGGCATTTCAGAATATATCCTGAAGGCAAATCCTTCTTTTAATTATTACTCTACATGAAATTATATTATATAGCACCCACTTCATGTTATAATTATATAATAATATATTCATAACAATATTTAGTGACTAATGCTTCTTGAGTTATACTCTATTTCCATATTAAATAAAAATGCCATATATTTTAATATATTTAAGTACAAAGCTCCACTCATGTCTTTATCTTCTAGACCCCAGATTTTAGTACCTAGAGAATTGGTTTCCGACATTTCTGATGTAGACCCATGTTGTGGTTTGACACTGGCCAAATGCCAGGCACTCACAGAAGTCGTTCACTCGCTATTGAAAGGAGTTGATCAATAGTTAACTCATGTAAGCACGAGCTAACTATTAAGAGTCAGCAAATATTAGTCACAAGCCTAAGAAGCAGGATGAGCCTTAGCCTTGTAAAGATAAGAGAAACAGAATGCGCCTTGTCAAGATGAGAGGAACAGAACCTGTTGAAAACAGTGCAGAAACTGCTGAATCAGCCAATGAAGGCATGCTTCAGAAAGGTGAAAAGTGCATTGCAAGGAAGAGTACTAGCCTTCATCAGAATGACCCCTGAGGAGGACGTGGAGCCTTCCTCAGTGCAACCACCAGAGTGCACTGCTCTTGCGTGTCATGTATTCTAATAATATTTGTGACTTCTGAGAAGCAATTTGAGAAGCACTCCTATCCCAAGGAATGTAATGAATATGCATGAATGTAACCATATACTGTGCTGTGAAGAGGGCTATGTGTGCATGTCAGGAGGAGTGATCCCCCACACACCCGGCGCTGAATAAAGCAAATACCCACTTCTTTAACTCTGTCTCTGAGGTATTACTAGGCTTGGTTTGGAGTGATTCACTCTCCCCTGCCACAGCTGGGAAGAGGAGAGAAAATATTAACAAAGGTTTCATGAGTTGAGATAAGGGCTGGGAGAAAACACTCCAAGGGCAAAACAGGCTCAACTTAGATGTGTGAAGTGAATTTGTTACTAACAAAATCAGAGGAGGATAACGAGAAGTAAAACAAGCCCTTACAAAGACCTTTCTTCCCCCACTCCCTTCCTCCTTCCCACTCCCAGTGCAGGGAGACAGGGCATGGGAGTTTTGGTCAGTTCATCACTTGAAGTGTTCTTCCACTGCTGAGGGAGAGGAGCCCTTCCCCTTGAGGCTGTGGGGTCCTTCCCATGGAGACATTTCTCCATGAACTTCCCTGGCATGGGTCCATTCTCATGAGCAGCAGCCACACCCCACCTGCTGCAACACGAGTCCATCCCATGGGCACACCATCCTCCTGAAACTGCTGTACCTTGGCTCTGTCTCCATGGGGTGCACTCCTCCAAGGACAGGCTGCTCCAGCCTGGAAGCAAGGAACCTTTCTCTCCACTAGGTCTCCCACGGGATCACAGCCTCCTCCAGGCATCCACCTGCTCCAGCACGGGCACCTCCCCATGGGCTGTGGGTGGATCTCTGCATCCTTTTTGTACCCATGGGCTGCAGGGGCACAGCTGCTTCATGGTTGTCATCATGGCCTGCAGAGGTAGCTTGGCTGCAGCACCTGGATCACCTCCTCCTCTTCCTTCTCCACTGACCTTGGTGTCTGAATGTTGTTTTCCCTCACATGTTCTCACCTCCACCTCTCCTCTGACTGGAAGAAACATTATGCTCCTATTTTGTTTTGATTTTCTTCTTAAATATGCTATCAAAGTGATGTAACAACCTCCCTAACTGTCCCAGCTTTGGCCAGCAGTGTGTCCATCTTTAGAGCCATCAGGTATTGGCTCTGCTGAACATGGTAAGAGCTTCTAGCAGCTTCTCACAGCAGCCACCTCTGTGGCCCTCCTGCTACCAAAAACCAGACCATGAAAAACAACCCAAAACATCATCTTCTGCATCGTCTTTTTATAAAGATACTGAGTGTGAAGGAATGACTGTGTGAAGTGTGTTTCCCTGTATTTTGTATTACAGGTTGATGCATTGCTTCTTCACCTGATTTTGATTTTACATACTTTGGACAGTGATTATTCATAATTCTTCCCCACTTTTTTGTTTTGCCAATTGGTGGTCTTTCTGCAGCTATTTTTGAAATCCAGCTCATGTAAGGAAAAATGCAGCTCGTTATACAAAATGTTCAAGTTTCTAATTAGGAAAAATGAATTGCAGTTATAGTACATCCCCAGATTGTATTAATATTTCATTTCTTAGCTTCCTACATCAAGGATTAATCAGAGGAAAACTTGTTCCGAATACTAATGAATCAAAATAGGAAATATTTCTAAGGTATTTTTAAATTACTTATAAGGGTTATATTGACAGGCAATACCCCCCAGAAAACTAGTCTATCATATATGTATGCAAAATAAATATTTCTAATTTTCATTTCTTTAAAATAAAGTCTTTATATTGCAACATTCCAGGTTGTAACTACAAGCAAATACAAATTTTCTGATGAATTATTTGTCCTCTACTTGATATGGCCAACTATATACAACAGGAACGTCTACAGTTTTATTCCTTAGTAATTACTCTGGTGGGAGCCCTGGTGGTGTAGTGGTTAAGCACACGGCATAGCAAGTTGCCGAGGCTCCGGGTTTGAGGGTTCGATCCTGGCCAGGCTGCTCCCCGGGCAGGCAGAGCTCGTTAGCCCTGCAAGGGGGCAATCTGCCTACGTCCTGAGGAGGAACTCAGCTGCCACTGTCCAGAATCGCTTTGGCCCGGCAGAAGAACCTCGGGATTAAAGGGTGGGCTCAGATCTGCGCGCCCTGTGTCTCACCTAAAAAATCCAGTGCGCAGGCTGGGAGGTCTGAAAGGAAAGAGGCCTCCCCCGGATCTTCGTACGCGAAGGCTGGCCAGCAAGCAAGCAATTACTCTGGTAAGAACTCTGAGGCAGCAAGATTTCCCTTACTGTGGTTTCAACAAAGTAGACACGGTCATAATAATTTTCCAGTTTACAGAATTCAAGTATTGTATCGAGAATATTTGATTCCGAACAGTAGGCAATGTAATCCATGAAGATGTCTCTCAGATAGGTTTTTTCTCATTCTCACCTCACCTGTCTCTCTTAACAGTCATTCTGGAAAACTGGTTAGGCTGGGTTGAGCTTCTAGTTATAATAAATTCATAATGCAGCTTTTATGTATCAGAGTAGCTCGGGTAATATATTTCTTTGTTGCTCCAGAAATACAAAGAACTAGATTCTACTTGTAATTAACTAGTTGAGAATTCATTCATTTAAAATTCATGTCAAGCTGACATTCTGTAATGAATCTTTGTTCATTGTAAGGATGTGGGAGAGAAGTGTAGTCAAGGTGATATAATTTATAGGTGCTTTAATTTAATTCAGTGGCAGCAAATCTGTCATCTCCCCATGGTATCTTTCAGCCTAAGACCTGAACTTTAAAAGAAGTTTAAAGATTTTTTTTCCTTTTTGGTTAGGTTAAATTATTTGTATCCTCTCCTCCAGTTTTCATTCTTTTAAGCTGTAAGGTGTTCCCTGCATAGTCAGAAGAATATTTGAAGAAGAGACTTGAAAAAGCTTTATCACTGCATAAACAGACAAATAACTTTATTTTTACCCACATCTGTTTTAAATGTACCAGATAACTGCTGCCTAACTTTTGGACATCAGTGTCCTAAATGTCCTAAATTTTAAAGCTCTTTTTATTTCACTGCTGCCATTTAAATTAAACAAGGGTTATGTTCAGTTCACACATGAGTTAGAAAAGTCCAGGCATATATATCAGAACAGAGGAACTGAGGAGGAACACAATTTACCAGATCAGCTTGATGCAATAGGTTCAACATAGGGATATATGGATTATTATGGAAATTGGTTCTACATATGGATTATTCAGTTTTCTGATAGGAAAAAAACCCAACACATAGAAGTGCAGATTTTAAATAAGACACCAAAAGTTGAATAATAGCCCTAAAATACTGACTTTATCAGCAAAAGAAAGGTAGACAGAATCAATAGATGAAGAAATTTTTTATTAGATTGTCCCTATTACAAACTTAACTGCTGTGAATTCTTTTTCATATCTTCCAGCGTTAGGATTTTGATTCAGAAAAAAAGCAAGAGGAATGGAGAAGTCAGATATAACATTGTAAAACCAAGGATTCAGCAAGGTCAAGGACTATTATGGTGTGTAGGGTGAATGACAAAAACATTTCTTGCAATGTTTTAAACAAATACTAAAAACATGTAATTAAATTATTTTTAATACACAGAATCATCTCAATCTGAGAAGTAAAGGAATAATATTGCCAACTACTAAGATATGATACTGTCTAAAGGGGAAGATTAATGATTTGTCCTCAAACCCACTGTAAAGATATGTATTTTTATGGTAGTGGGTTGAAAAATTATGAAAAGTTACTGTTTTCAGAGTTCTGTGCCCAACCAACCTGCTGTAAAAAGCCAATGTGTTTAGAGGTGAGTTGATACATATTTTACAGAAATAACTCTATTCATCTTGGCAATAAGTTATGCACAACACACCACAGGACTTTCCTGCATGAGTTGTGACTCAAATCAGAGAAGAGGATATTTGATTAAAAAATAATACGATGTTATTTAGATTGCTATTCTAAGTATGGCAGTTTTTGAGAGCAGAAAGTTACTTTTAATTCAATAGTTGCAATACTGTCAGTATGTTAACTGCAATGTTTGCTTGTTTGGCAAAAATAAGCTTTATATCAATAAATTTCAGCAGATGTGAGAAGTTGATATGTGTAATTAACTTTGGAGTTTTAGCAACAGGTTCTGGGAGATTGTGTTTATTAAGCTTCTTTTTTGTCTTTTGTGAATAGAGCTTCAAATACTCAGCATTTTTCCTTGTGTCAAGGCACAGTTGTCTAATTACACAGAATTTAGCCTTCAGAAGTAGATATAACTGTACAAAATACAGGGAAAGACAAGGCCCTGGAGTGTGTTCTTTCTGTTCTTGGATAATTTATTGCTTATAAATGACTGAGTTGGACAGAAAAAATTATCACCATATGGTTTATTGGTTAACTCTTCACAGTTTCCTATATTTTAAGATCAGAAGTTTCACTAGATTATGTAGTTTGACTCTTATATCTAAATCAAAAAATTCTATCCATTTATTCCCATATTGAGTTCAATAACTTATTTCATTAAACCTATATTTCAGAAGGGCATTTATTTTGATTTAAAGATGTGAACAGTTCAGTACTTTCCATATTAATCTTTTACAATTTTTACTATTATTATTTCAACACTTATCAATATCCTTTTTTGTCCTTTTTTGTGGATGAAAGTAATCTTTTTTCTTCTCTTACTCCATTGCTTTCTGTTCTGTCCTTTGTCATTAAAACAGACTTATTCAATATTTCATATTTTTTACCTTTTAAGGTATTTATAAATTATTATAAATTTATCTCCAAACTTTTCTTTTGTTAATAATTTGGCTGACTCATTTTTTTGTAGTTCTATCAACTTTTTTTTCACCCTCTCTCCTAGTAGGTGTCTTTTACTGGTGTATAAGAGAAACATAGTACAATATAAACAAATAAATTGTCAAGAGTAAAAGAAATATTACTTGGTAAAAGGGTATTATTACTCGGAAAATAAATGCTTGAAGGTCTTGGAAATGGACAAATAAACTGAAAAAAAATCAAATAAAACACTGCTTGTGGGGTTTCAAATACTTTTTAACTTCATTAAAATTAAGTAAAATCTGCTGAGGTAATAGTAGTGTGCCAAGGAATTTTCTGGCCTGTCAAGGGGAGTTTGGAGCAATTGCTCTAAGAAATGAAGATAGTTATAGTACATTGGTATGGCAAGATGTCACAAGGCATGGAAAAATTTCTGACAATTAGAAGAAGAGAAGTCCATGAAGCAAGCCCATGTATTTGACCTTTCTTCCTTTTTTTCCTTCCTTGACCTTTCAACCAGTGTGGTTGAGGTTTTATAGACTTTGAAATAGTAAAAAAGTTAAACTGAGTTCACATAAGAATATGAGACACTGAACTCTGCAAGGTATGACTCCTTTTAGACAAATGAACTCTTCAGCTTCGAAATAACTCCATATTCATTTTACTTCTGATGTTGCAAAATGATGTTAGAAAGTTCAGAAACTCAGATTATCTCATTGAACAACCTAACATCAGCATTTAATCCAATGTCCTTGTGTATAGGGTTGGCCTCTGGTATCTTCTCCTTGTAAGCCCTCAGCCAAAGTCAAAATACAGAATAAAATGTTAAGAGTATTTCTGCCTGTAACTCACTTCCTACTGCAGTTTCATTGTATTCATTACAGAGGACTTCAGAGAAATCACTGGTTTTTTTTTTGTTGTTGGTTTTTTTTTTTTTTTTTTGTCTCTTTACTTATTTAACTTCCTTCAGTTGGTTATCTGACAACGAGCTGAAAAGGATGCTTTGGCATCTCTTCACGTAGAGTGCCTATACCCAGAAATTACTAATTTCATGTTTGGAATATTACTGGGGATTTTCTTTAGTTTTGATCATGCAGATCTGTGTGCATTTTCATGGCTGTATCCTTGAGCTATGGAAAAGGAAAACAATCTTTCATAGAACCTTTCAGATTTCTTTATTGGAGCCTGTTTTCAAAGGCATACCTTGAACTGAAGATGCCTTACTGTCAGATGTAAGTGAAAATATTTCATTCAGCATGAATGAATTTAGATTTCTCTCCTGTTTTCATCATTTTTTTATGAATAAAATGACTTCTGAATTTTTAAAATTCTTATAGCTACTCATTGAAACTATTACTTTGACAATATGTATCTATGTTGAGATTTCTTACTTAACCATTGCTTAGATAAAAAAGGTATTGTTTTGAGTTAAATAAATAAATAAATAAATAAAATAATGAAAGGGAGAGCACTTCCTGTGACAAACTTAAAGTCTTTATAGCTATTTTATTCTCTGCATGTATAAAGATTCAAAGTTTATCTTAATAAACTCTGCCTATTTTTACCTGTGGAATATAAAGAAAAAAAAATTTTTTTTATTGTTACTGCCTAATTAGACAAGGTTTTTTTTAAAAAAATACAGTAGACCCATTCACTACTACTTAGGAATATTTCCTCTCTTTGGTATAATTTATTTGACATCCAGGTAAGTCAGTGTCAAACTATGATAGTCAAGTTAAAAAAAAATCTAACCTGACATGTGGACATTACATTAGTTGCAGCTAAAGGGTCTTGCTTGCCCATTGCCATTTTGTAGCTTGACTTTAAATATACTGTGTTGTCTTACCAAATTTGTTTCCCATGCTTGTGACTCATTGAATGTTTTGAGGTGATACGTTGGCCGAATTCTATAATTGTAGTAACTTTAAAATCTTGTGTTATTTTTTTAATCTTGGACCTATAAAAATCTAGAACCAATTAAAATTTATATATTAAGGGTAGGATTTTCAAAATTTTTTGGCAGCTTTCAGTGAAATAGGTTGCAAAGTCTGTGATTATATTCAGTTTAAGATACTACCACTCACAATTTTAACATAAAGTTCATGATAATTCTTTGGCGTTTTTAATGTTGCAACACTAGCAGTTACAACATCTACTTCTTTTAAAAATAGACTGTGCCTGATTACCTGACTTTTTCCATTGTCAGCTGATTGTTTTGTCTAGGAAACCTCTCTGAACTTCATTAAATGTGTCTGAGGAGTGTCACAAAACAAAAAAGTGGATAAGCTTGAGAAAAGAAATATTTTACATAAAGGTTATGCAAAAATGTGAATAATTAGGGTGCTGGGAATTTGTCAGTGAAGCTCTGCATATGTAGGTGCTGAGGCCATACTCAATATTTTAAGTAAGGGACTAGATGGAAAACCTTGATATCTTGATATTTTCAGAGAATATGGATTTTGATAAAGTATTGTTTGAGATAGAAGATTCTGATGTCAATAGAAATAACTTTAAAATTGGATAAACTACATGCTAGGTTATTATATGGACTTCAAGATTTTTTTCTGAGGGCCTCTAAGAAAGATGATATTTGGTTGGAAACAAAACAAATATTGGCTGGTGTAGTTTTCAAAAGGTTTCAGGAACTGAAAAGCATAAAATTGAAAAAGCTGATAAAAAAGCCATATGACGCCAAGCAGAGCTCTACAGGAGGCTGTAAGAGAAAAAACATTTTTTATTTTTTAAATAGAATGTTCTGAACAGGATAGTGATTCACAAGGCAAGAGTGGTAAGATAGCAGAAAAGGGCACTGAAGTGACATCATACCAGCCCCATAGTGCAGGCCTAGGATGGTGCTTTGACCAACTGGTTTGCTCAGCCTCCCTCCTGGACAGCACAGGACAGTGAAGTTGTGTAGGTTGAATATTTCCTATATATCTGTGTTGAAAGTGTTTTTTAGTATCTAAGTACATTTGATTGCTGCACTCTCATTTTGGTTTGGAATCATGATACACAGTTTCTTGCAATAAAAGCATACTCTCTGAGTAAATTTAATTCCGTTTTCTTTTCCAGCACTTTTCAGCTCCTTGCCTCCAGTTTGTTCATGGTCTATATGGTTGCAGAGTTCAGCTTAAAGTCTTTGGCCTTAGAATAACACAGCACAGTAAATAAGCATTTTTTGTTTGTTTCAATTTGTTTATTTCACTTTGTCTAATAATACCCTCTCATACTTTTATATTTCATTCAATTTCCCCTTTTAATTTCCCCTAATTTACAAGAGATTGTAGGAAGTTTTTGGGCAAAGAAATGATCGTTTAGTCTGTTTGATGTTCCTGTTGCACTCTTTAGTATTGCAAAATATATGTCTTAGTTGCTTAATCTCATTTTTTTTTCGAATTTTGCAAGTCCTAGAGCAAGAAAGGAGTTTTTTATATCTACAAAACAGTTTATACTACTGTGATGTGTTTATATCCATATCTTGAGTCTTGACATTCTTACTGTTCTTGGGTCCTCTCCAAATTCTGTGCAGGAGCCTTTTAATTTGTTTCCACCCTCCACAGAGGGACAGTGACAAGATAGAAAACATATTTGTGTTTAAGAATGGCACTTGTCTAGACTTCCATTTTGTGAATGCTAATAACAGTGTAAGTTTAGATTGTTGCTATACAAGAATACAGTAGTGAGAATTGAAATTTCCCAAATTGGTATTAACAGTTTGCAGAAACACCACAGAATGCAATTCAGAATTGAAAACCAGAAACTAAAGCAATACAAGCATACATATTGCCAACTCGAACAATTTAAAAGACTTAACATTTGATAAGAGGTGAAGAACTGTTGTAATGCACATACTGATAGCATGAGAACCTTGAAAAACTGTTATATGTACATAAATTTTAATCTGATTAAAACCTATTTAGAAAGTCTTAATTTATTTAGGTTTTTCTTATCTTGATTCTTAGCTAAGAAGAAAGAATTATTTACAAAAGTTACAAGAACATGTTTTCAAAGCACCTTGAAAAAAGATGTGGAGCATGCTTTTGATTAGCTGAACGGAAAATAGGATCTGGTCAAAGTGGAAATCCCTCTGGGACAGAAGGTCTAAAAGGGTGGAGTGATTGTTGACAACAGAAAGTAGAAAGCTTGGAAGGATGACAAATAGGTATATTTAATCTGGGAAGGTAAAAGCAGAGAAGAAGGGGAATTTCATTTCAGAGGCTTTTAAGTGCACAAAGAATGAGTGAGATGCAGGACAAACGATTATTGGTTTTGGTAGCAGTAATATAAAAAATGACATGAAAAATGAAGGCTGGGGACTGAAAATGTATATATAAGATAAACACAGACAGAAAAATCCCATCTGAAGTACAGTGGGCAAGATTTGATTTTATTGGGTTCCAAGGCAAGAAGGCGGGACAGTGTTTTACACATCACTCCCCCAAGGTCTAACTCCCAGACAGTGCAAAGCATGCATTTTATGGATACAAGGAGTTCTGTAAGGCAAGGATAATTGTGCTATTACAGGGTCCCTGTTCTCTTTACGTTTATAGAGCATAGGGGTTTCTTAGTTAACAGTGGGATTAAAATTAACTGTAGTGCGTCATTTTAATCAAAAATAGAGGTATTTTGACTAGAGTATTTTTATCAGAGTTAGTAGAAATTAGATGTATATGTGGACGAGGAAATAGTAGACCAAAAAATTTTTCTTGTAACATTCTCCTAAGGTTCTGAAGACCTTTTGTGTGGAGTATGGGTGTGTGTCTGATTCAGAAGAACAAATAGTTTCCTATTGTAATAATCACTGATTTGCTCCCAAGTAGAACAGGCTGAACAGAGCAAGTCATTCAGTTTAAAGTTTCGGAGAATGATGAGAAGTAAGTTTCATTTTATTTTATAATTTGTCAAACCTTATTAAGATAAAGGATTAAAACTTTTTAGAACCAGATAAAGTTGGTTCTTTTCTCTTAAGAGGTTACTGTTCAGATTGTTTTAACCCTTGGGGATTGTACAACTACTCATGAACCTGAAAACCTAAACTCTGATTATTAAATTCACACTCTTCTGGCCCTTGTATAGAAAAGAGTTTGTAGAGGAACTACTAACTTTAAAACCAGCATAGACAAATTAAAAGGGAAACACAGGGCAAACGGGCAAGTAAACATCATTAATCTTTAACTAATACTTCTTGTAAGCCAAGGATTAAATTGAAATGAGAAGTCTAAAAAATATTATTTCCAGAAGATGGCACTCTTATACTTTGTATTTTTGGAGCATAATTTCAGTCACTATCCATAAATGTATATGCACTCCCCTAAATGTCTAAATTCTTTAATTATTTATCTGTACACAAAAGGAAGGGGAAAATATAAAACAGAGTAATCTTCATACAGCCTTTGCTTCAAGAAACAGTATTTATTTTGCCAGCAAGAAGCATCACTAATTGAAACAAATCATTGTCTTTAACTAAAAATTATGCATGGATCTAAATATGTTGTTTTTTTAAAAAGAAAAAGCAGATCTTACTCCCACTCCTAAACTGGTAAGTTTATTACATCTCTCTTGAAGGTGGCACAATAAAGTAGAGAAAAATATTGACAGCTGGAATGATAAAGAAACAGTTGCCGTCTTTGAATAGTTAAAAATGAAGTAGCTTGGAGGGAAGATGGTTATAATTGTGCAATAAATGACACTCCTGAGAGTGGTGAACCATGAATAGAAGTTTCACTCCTTCTTCACTAATACAAATTTGATCACACAGTTCAGGTTTACATCCTTAAACAATCATATTTACTTTCAGCTATAAGAAATGTTCTATTTTACTTTCCAATGTGATATGTGTTTTCAGAATTAAAAGAATTGTATAACTCTGTTTTTTAATTTCTGTCTGAAAATTCTGTAACAAGTTTTCAAAAAAAAAATGCAAAACTCTTATAGTGTTTGCTCTAAAGCCAATTTTTTTCTTTATATTTTAGATTCTGTGATGTGTTATGATCTGCCACTGAAGGTGAAGGTAACTCATTTTTTTTAAGAGATCCTTTGGGGTGGATTATAGGGGAATGACACTGAATGATTGGTGTTTGTAAATATGCATATTCGTCGATTTTACTTTAGAACAATTTGATTGCAATGAAAAGCAGGTATATAGCCATTTCGGTTATAATTATATATAGTAATATGGCAAAATGAAAACTATCACTCACTTAAGGAAAATGCGTAAGGGAAAAGAAAGGAAGAAAGAAAGATGGGTAGGAGTAGAAAGATACATAATCACCACCTGTGGATGTACAATGGGTGCCATTGATTGTTGCCCTTGATCAAAGGGAAGATCAAAGGCCTTGATCTGTCAGGGGAGGGGGAAAAATCCCATCAAATACAAAGCCTTGTGGGTTAATACACACTGAGGTTCAGGTGGGAATGTCCAAGCATCTTACCTTGGAGAGTGGGGGAGTTTTACACTGTCTTTTGATCACATGCAGTCCTCTGGTGGTGTTGCCTTTCCCTGGTCTTAAAATTAAAACCAAAACACAGTTTATGGGGAAGCGGGGTTTTTACCTCAGTATTTATTTAAGGATCCTGGGGTGCAGCACTTCCTTCAAGTGTTACACCCCACCCACCCCCACCCCCCTCCACTGAAATACACAAAATTATAGGCCATGCAAAGCAGCACATTTATCAAGGATTCCCCAATGAGAGGCTCGAGTGAACCCTCTGTTCTGAGGAACCTTCCCCCCTTGATGGGCCTATCTTGGTTTACAAAATTATCTTTTGGAGAGGACCTTGGTGTCTGGGGCTTCCAGACTGTTTGGTCTCCTGGTTTAACAGTACAGTGAGTCTCAGCTGAGTTATCAGGACAGGAAAATTACAAGTATGTAGGCTAAAAGCACTAAGAATACATAAAACCATATAAAAGGGTATATAAGAAGGGTATAAAAGAAAAGGCAAATAATCATCCTGGCATCAGTGGAATGCCTCAGAAATGAATCCGAGGACTTTTCAGGGGCCTTTCATGGTTTATGACACCTTCTAAGACATGACAGCTGCCTCTCACGTCAGTCGAGGTGGGGAGAGAGCGAGGGTTGTGTGTAAAGGAGGGAATTTGGCATGATAAAAAGCACTATCCTGTCTCCACAAACCAGCCTCAAAGCACAGTCTGTAGCCTCTGGCAGTGGCAAGTTCACTGCCTCTGTCTTGTGCAGACCAGAGGTTTGCCATCGCACACCCAAAACCTTGCCTCCTTCACCTCGGGAAGCTGCAAACCTGGCCTCAGCTAAGCACCCTGGTGCCTCCACAAAGGGACAATTTGTTTTGAGTCATAGTCCAGTCTCTCACATGACGTTATAACCAAGGTGGTTAAAAGATAAAAAAATAATGGTCTTAGTGCTATGCATAAGGAGTCAGACCTTGACTACAGAAATTAATACAAAGTTATCAAAAAGACACATTTTTCCAGATATGTGTTATTTAAAGCAGAATAAGCAATACATTTAAAAACACTTATTAATCCAGTTAATTACTGAATTTCTTTTTAAATTAGGAATATGTTTTGCAAAAAATATTTAACAAAAATCTACAGCCAAGCAGAACAATATGAATTGAATTGGAACTGTTTAGCTAGGTAACATTCACCTCTGCTTTATGTCTGTTAGATAGTTTGTGATGTGATATTGCAAAAGAACTAATTATTATTATGTTAATGTAGCTCTGATAGTTTTCCACAGTTTTGGACATTGTAAGCTACTTAGCTGTATAAATGTTTTTTGAGCTATTTACATAATGATTATTTGTGCAGAATCCCTGCTGATTTTTTTTCGTTACTATTTAGCTCATGTTTGAAGGGACACTTATCTTGTTCAAGTAAATCTTTCTGAGCTGGAAATTTTTCTGTGAAATACAGATCTCATCAGTATTTGTGAGATCCTTTTTTTGGGGTGATAGAACTAAAATAGATCAAGCTCCTGTGGTACTTCTTCCTCATTTTTATTTTCTAAAGAGTCCAGGAAAACAACCTTTAAAAAATTAAGCAAATACACAGGATAATATTCAACAACTTGTGCTATTGTTGGTAGTCCGATGAAGAGGGTAGCACTTTTAAACCTTGGAAGCCCTCAGGTTTGTTCTGTGGGAAACATGAATTCATCTTGCCTTGTCCCACATGGCAATGAACAATGAAAGCACATTGCAAATTCCCTTTCCCACCCAAGAGGTGGATGTGGGCTGATTCAGGCTTGGAACTATGTAGCTGTGTTATTTTTGTTGTGTTAGTACAAATGTAATTATAAATGCTGCTGGAACCACGTAGATAATTGCACAGGAGACTGTACTATTTTGCACGACTCACTGGTTTAGACAGCACTTATTCTGGAGTGTGTGCATTTTTCTGCTTGTTCAGTGAAAATAGTTTTATGAGGCTGCACAATTCACGTCACTCCTCTGAATCTCTTTTAAATCTCCCTATCCAAAGACCATAAATGCAGTAAGTTCAAGGTTAACAACATCACAGAGAATTTTAAGGCCTACAGGGAAAAAAAAAGGATCTGGTATCTTCTATAGGAAGCAAGAAGAATAATCTTAACTTCTCTTGCTGGTTTGGATTTAATTTAATTTTATTGATGCAATTTAAATCTCATGCTAAATTTCAATCTATTTTATGCTGATTTAAGCTTTGAAATATGACAAACATTTCAAAATTTCTGTTATGGTAACAATAGGTATTACTGTTTCTTATTCAAATATACAGTATTTCTTGACCTGTGATGCATTTTTTTTTTTTCACTTTGATCGTTTCCATTACCAGAAAATTCTATGCTTCATTTTTTAAAATGACACAGATAAACTCTAGTTCACATCAGTTACATCTCAAATCTTCAATCCTGAATAACCTGTGTTACAGAATTTTGCCATATTCTCTGTTTCAAGAGTGAATATTTTTTTATTATTCAAAATGCAATCTTAAGACATCTTTGCATGTACAGAGCCTTTAATTAGTTGTAAATATTGTTCAGATATATTACAGATATATAGCTGTATAGAGACTACATATACAAACTTACAATACAGGTTTATAAATTTCATGTAAGTTTTTAATATAAAACTAACACACTTTCTAATAAAATGCAGATTTCTACATATATACGTACACTTACATATGTATTACTATACTAAATGTATGAGTTTATATTAATAATTTTTTTAAACATTAAAAAATCTCACTAAAAATGTAAAGTTTCAGCTGAAAATATCTAAGCTAAAAATTGTAGATGGATCTAATTCTTGACAATTTTCCCTAATATTGATGACATCATGGCCATTTAGAGTAAAATTGATTGGATGTATCACTTTAAGCACTTCTAGGAACCAAGGACTGCTTTGCTGATGGACTACTGCATGTATTGGGATCAGTCTGTTCTTCCATGTAGGTAGCAAAGCGCTGGAAAAGAAAAAAAAAGAATTGTTCCTTCTGCTAACTTCTCTTTTTTGCAAGTACATTATAGCCAGCAGAATGGCTTCTTTTGAGACTGATTATTGCAGATTGAAACTCTTTTAAGTGGAATGTGGTATGGCATATCGTGTGTGAAACTGCTCTTTACTGATCCAGTCTTAGAAATCAGAAAGATATCCTAAATCAGCTTTCCTTTAAGTGAGAGAGGTGGTCATGCTCCTCCTTTTATAGCAGCTCATTTAGTTCCCATCTTGATGAAAGGCATCCATCTGTGAATCGTACATGGATCACAGTTCCCTAAGTAACACAGATGCAAAGGAAGCAGAGAGAAATGGAAGATAATACTAAATTTGTGTTATTTAGCATTAATGAGTTCCCTGTTGAGCACACAGATCATTGTAGGTCTTAATATAACTAACTTTCTTTTTGCACTGCTAATCAGGCAGTGCATCCTGAGAGCTACTGCTTCTATCAGAGAATGGGAATGTCAATGTGAAATTATTAATTTCACTTCTGATTAAAATGAAAACAGAATCTAACATTTGTTAATTGCATATAGTTCATTTTCCTCTGAAAAACTAAGTGGTAGCTTTAGTTTCATGTTGTTTTGTTACTGCAGATCAGTTACTTTATCCACAGTCAAAAGAGGATTATTAATTTATTTTTGAAATATTTCTTTTGCAAACCAGTATTGTCCATCACATCTTGTGATTCAGACACTCTTCTGTTGTTCAATTGCTTGGTCAAATGTTTGGGGTATTTCCACAAGAATTTTGCTTGGTGTAATTCCAAATTCTTCATCTTTGGAAACATCAAGCATTTAGAATAAATCAAATAACAGATTACATAGTTGTACTAGCATGTAAATGTACACTTTCTAAGGCATGTAAATGCCTTCAAAACGGAAGTTGCAATAGTTTTGGAATACTTTAAAGCTAAGAAATAAAACAGTCATGTTTGAAAACCCATCTTAGGTTCCCATTGTTAATTAGAAAATGAAAAATATATAGGATGGAATATATATAAAACTCCACACCTAAGTTTTTTACAGTTGGCAATGAAAGGAAGGAGTGTGTTACATATTTGGGATGCACATATGTTTCATGCTGGTGAATATGTTACACCTGGCAGAAGAGCCTGAACTCCGAAAAAGGACTTGCCTGCAATGTTATACTTTGAAGGGTTAAGTACATAATTTGGCCCAAAAGACTTTAATGTGTTTATTGCAAGCTGTCATTGGAAGTGTTTTTACTCAGGCCTTCAATATTCTCCTAAAAGAAAAAATATTTTCTTTCCCTTATTTAAAAAAAAAAAAAAAAAAAAAAAGTGGGGAGAACGGGAAGAGGAAGATACAACAAACTACAAAATGTTAGGCAAGATGCATAATGAAAAAGCCTCTAATGAAATTTTATATTCATTAGATAACTCATCACTCAATGGAGGAGAACCATTTGTTATTTCTTCCTCTATCAGTATTCCTATGGTGATTCCTCCACTGCTCCCAGGGATATATCTTAAACACTTCTGTGCAAGATAATCCAGGTGAAAATATCAAACACCCTCCTTGGTGGTGTATGACTCTGCAGAAATCAATTCAGGAAACTGCCAGCTAAAATGTCTGATCATTATTACCTGGCTCTCTTTACTCCATTTGCTGCTTCATCTCCATGGTGGGTTTTTACCGGTATCTAGGCTGGGAACTATTTAGAACAGAAGCTTGCTTTTTGATTGCTTGTCTTTAGAGTGTCCTGTACAATAGAGCTCTGATCATTGATTGAGGTACATATAAAAGAAAAATCAGAACTAAATAATAGCTCAATAAAATAAATCTCCTGAAATGGGATTCTTTAAATTACCTGACTCCTCTGAAATCAGTAGATGTAATTGTAGTTAATATCCAAAGCATATGTGTGGATACAAAGATCGTTCCTTAACTTGGGATGGGGGGTGGTAATTTCCAGGAAATTGAAATTTCCAGCTCAATGACAGCTATGGCCAAAATTTAGAACTGAATTCCCTATCCAGCACCAGAACTGGTTTCTTATAGCACTGCCTTCCACAATTTGAATGAAATAATGAATTGGACACTGTTTGCTGACATTTTTTTTAGATTCCTGTCCCATTCCTGTAGCATATTTAGAAATCTCTACATGTCAACCCTGGCCTCCAGCAAAATAACTGTCCACCCAAGTTTGAAAACCCTTCATGCGTTTGTTGACAGTGTATTCTATCCTGTTTCATGGATTACTGAATACATTAAACTAGGTAAGTATGAAGCCCAGGGGAATGCCTTTCATACCTATCTGCCTGCTAGGCTTCAAAGTGTTAAATATTACTTTTCACATTGGGCAGTCCAGCCAGCTCTAGCCTGTCTTCACAGTGTATCCATCTTGTGCATATCTCCCCAGTTTAACTACAAGGAGGATGTAAAAATCAAACCAAAAACCTTCCTAAAATTTAGGTTAACAACATCCATTGTTATCCTCTCTTTATAACCAGTTATTTAATCTTGAATACCATTCAGGAGAGTCAGAGAAGATTTGCACTTGCAAATGTTTCTATAGCTTGGCTGTACTATCAAATGGATACTTCCTTGAGCTAGCTTGTCATTTGGGACAAGTGGTTGATCACCTTTAATCTTCTACTTACTTTCCAAGTAATGTTCATGGGCTTATGCCAAGAACTGTTCTAACTAGGACCTAAGTCATGCCGACTGCTATACTTGCACTATACTATATTTGCACTCATGTTGACTGTTCCCAACCACTTCATTTTCCATAAGAAGTGTAGAAATAATTTCCATGAGGACTCTCTTCATGATCTTTTAAAGGACCGAGGTGGGGATGATTGCACATTAGTTGTTCTGTTCTCCTTCCTACCCCTTCTTGAAGATGAGTTCAAAACCTCTGTCTTTCACAGTCAATGGAAATTGAACAAAAAATCCAGAAAACCAGTTTTTCTGTGTTGTAAGTGTAGAAGTCTAATGTTGAGTATAGCAGTCGGCATGACTTAGGTCCTAGTTAGAACAGTTCTTGGCATAAGCCCATGAACATTACTTGGAAAGTAAGTAGAAGATTAAAGGTGATCAACCACTTGTCCCAAATGACAAGCTAGCTCAAGGAAGTATCCATTTGATAGTACAGCCAAGCTATAGAAACAACCTGTTGATAACCAAGAAGTGCAAAAGTATCAGAGATTGTTAGGAGCAGGTTGTGAGTGTCAACAACAGAGATAAGGAATCTGGAAGTGACTTTCTTGTAAATAAGAACATGTAAGAGTACTGGGATAGACAAGAATTTCTGAAAAAGACTCTGTGGAAGGAAACCCCACAAACCTGCACCAGAATCCAGGAACATCTCTGTAAGTCACAGGGAATACAAGGAACATCTCTTTTCCAGAGCCCAATGGACCCTATGGTCCTGCCTGATGATTATGCCAAGTCTGGCTGGTACTGCAATACTGACCCATCCAAACTTTGTCCAGGACTGTTCTATCTCTCCTGCAGGACAGGAAATGTATATAAGAGACAGGAAATGTATATAAGAAAACCTTGCATTAAAGCAAGGCCTGAATCCTTTCCCTCCCTGTACCATCTACTTCACAGCACAGAAAAATAATATCTGTAAAATTGCATTCATCAGTGATTTAATTGCTTTGTTTATCCAAGTCCATTTAGCTTCTATAATGTCGTTTGGTCTCAAACCATGACAAGGACAAATAAACATCTCCCACAGATCCTCTGTATGCAAAAACAGACCAAGGGAGGAGACTATTGTTATCAAGGAACAATGTGAAATGGACAGGAGAAAAAACCTGTCCGTACCAGCTCAGTAAGACTGGGTTTTTTTTAACATTAAATCAGGCTTAAACCAATCCATGTATCTTCCCTGTATGCTATTTCTGTATCATTTTCTTGTATGTCCACTGCATTACTGGTCAAAACAAAGAATTCTTTACCAGGCTACAAATGGTTGTAAAAAGCTTTATGCAAATTGCCTGACCCCAAAGTATCACCAAAGTATAAGCACCTTCTAGTTCTAAAATAGATGGCACTAGCAATTAAGACAAATAAAACTGCTTTTGTCTTATTACACCAAATGTTTATTTTTGGTTTTAGCAACACTGTATGCAAAGTAAATGGTAGACAGCCTAATGTACCATACAAAAATTGCATTTGAACATGTGGGAGGGAAATAAAACTATATGAAACTAGGATGTTTTCTGTGCATGCTCCATAATATTGACAAAACCCCTCTCCTTAAAAAAAGAAAAAAAAAATTCTCATGGTACTGGCTAACAATTTGCTTTCCAAATTGCAGCTAATATCTTTTTATATGCAAAGCAACACAATCTAATCCCACAGGTCTTATTTAGATAAAATCCTATTTCAACACTTGATCTTTCTCTGTATGGATTATTCGTGAACATTTTAACATCCATCATAGCCAAATGAAATAGAAGGTAGTTTGCAAGACTGGGGATTTGCATCTTATTTAACCTTCCAGATCTCCTTCCTGATTATCCCAATTCTCATGGATATATTAGAAATATGAACTGGGCTTACAGCTTTTAGGGGCATTTATCTCAGATGTTCTTATTTATTTATTTATTTCTATTACAATTTCTGAAGCAAAATAATACCTTTAGAATTATGAGATTTTTTTTCCACTAGGAAGTCCAAAAAAATAAACTCACAGCAGATACTGGACAATCACCATTGCATAAAAACATTTCATTTTTCTTACACAAGTCAGATTCTCTGTATAAACATGTTCTTATTTTCTGGATAATGTTATCATCTCAGTTTTTAGTTTTTCTGGTTACTTAAAACCCAGTTTAAACAAGAAGACACTGCAACTGAGACATTTGCAGATTATAAGACAACTAGAGAAATGTTATTGTCCCATTCTTGTCAATGAACTCAGGTCTTGATACCAAGCGGGAAAAGCAAAGGAAAACAAATTACCAAAACCCAATAAAACAGCCTCCCATACACACTGTAATTTGCATCAAAGCACCTGAAAAAAGAAGTATAAACAAGATATTGCAGGAATCTCTTCTGGTGGTGAGTGTGCTAGTTCGCTTTAGCACTGCATTTAGAAAGAGTTACATCTTTTCAGCAGAGAAGGACCAAGAGCTAGGGAATCCATTGGTTTGGACCACCCAGGGAAACCAAAAAGAAGGAACCCATTTGTGATGTACCAACTTCTTTGACAAACATGAGTCTGCTCAGCTCATCAGCTATCAAACCAAGCCCACCAAGGATGAACAAAACTCCTACAAAATCATAACCTGATGTTTAATACCTCAGGGGTGGAATGTATTTTAAAATTGAAGATTATTGCTTTCCCGAGTCTCTGGATACTTGAATAGCATGAATAAGTGAGATACAATATCAGAAAATGTTGTGTAAGTATTGAATTTCCTTTGCAATGCTTACCTTGACACTGCATTTGAATTCTTTTCAAAGTTTTAAAGACTTGCTTGGTGTGAGGGATTTCAGTGTTTATTTGTTTTCAAGAAAGTACAGAAAGGTATAAGAGAAAGGAGCTTGTTACTGAAAATCAGTTCTGTACACACAAAAAAAAAAAAAGTTTAAAATCTTCTTCAGCTAACACCAAACAACAGATCTTTAGATTTTATATAGTTCCTAAGAAAGAGAAAGAGCTGGTAACATTTATTATGTAATTTTGGGGTTTTCTCACAAATAAAATGTAGTGTTTTCAGAATTTTTTTTTCATAGTTCTTGGGAGGAAATACAGATTTTAGAAGAGAATCTATTAAATTTACTAAGTCATTTTATCCATAAGAAGTTAACACTTTAAAATAACTTTAGCCGTCTCCTTTATTAGGGCTTTGGTGAAGGGTTTTAAAATTTTATAACATTTTAATTGCCTAGCTTCATAGACATTATTTCTGAATTCTTATTTTGTGTATTAACATAGACACCCTCAAAAAAAAGGAGTAACAGGTTGCCTTTAAGCTCTTTGTTTGAAATTATGCTTGGAAGGAAAAACAGATTCTTGATTTACCGTTCAAACACCTTTTAGAGAACTGTCAAAACACCAGTATTTTTAAAGGGTTTCTAATCTATTTTTAACCTCACAGAATTTCACCATTTAATGCTTGGTGAGCCCACCAAACTCATTGTTTTATCCTATAGTCCTCTTGTTAACTCTCCCTTTTTAGAGGAAATACTTTAATTTTTTTACTGTCTTAAAAAAAAAAACAAACGGTAAAACCACTTCTATACAGTGAGAGTATAACATTCAAGGAGTTTAAGTGCACCTTGAGTCGGCTTTGTACAAATAGATAAATGAAATCACAGACTATCCTTCAAAATTACTTTTTTTCTAGGTGACTCAGTGTATGCAATTGTCTTGCTGAGGATGCTCTCTGGATGTAGGTTGTAATATAGGCAACTAAACTTTAAATCCTGATCACATGGGCCATTTTGAGACTTTCATAGCCTTGCCAACACATTCATACACATTTCATTGCAATGCCTGTTTTTACACATACGTTAGTATCATAATATTAATCCTATTTCATCTGGGGTATTTAATGGGATAAAAGATAAAAGAAGTAGCAAAGTATTACAGCTAGATAAAAACACTAGTGCACTTTGCAGATGGGTTATAAAATGTTCTCAGAGGATCCTGACTCAAAGCCACCATCTGTTTTTACAGCAGCTTAATAAGAACATATTACATAGTCACTTCAGAAATAAACCACAAGATATCTTGCAAGTTTTCAGTGCTCATATCAAAGTCACACAGCACAGTTCGTCTGTACTTACAATTCACCAAGGAAACCCAGAGTAGTTAGTATCTGTAAACTTGCAAATCATGTAGAAGACAACATTTCAAGGTAAATTTTTCAAATTATGTGGGAAACACATCCAGATCACTCTAGTTATAAATAATGCAATCTGTTATGATAGATGATCAAGCCCAAGGTTTGATTGAGTTATAAAATACAGAAAGCATGAACACTAATTTTTAACAAGGCTGTTATTCTCTCTGCATTAGCCTATCTTAGCTCAGTTCTACTGCCTGCTGTATTACATTGTGCATTGTGTAACATTTGCTAGCATTCAGGGATGTTGCCTACAGAAAGGGAATAATTTTTTCTTAAAAATCTACAATACTCTAGTCTACTACTCTATGATACTTTCAGTATAACAGAAGCTTGAAGGACCATTCTCAGATATTTTTTTTTCTCTTTCCCAGTTTATCTACTAGGAATACTTACTCTCTCCTATATATTTCCCCTTTTTCAGAAAGTAACATAGCATACAGGTAGTTCTACTAGTTACAGTGAGGCTGCACAGAATTTTTTACTCTGTTTTAATTAAAAAAAGGTTAAAAAAGGGACAAGAAACTCTTAAGCAGCAAAGGGAAGGTGTATTTAAAGCATATTAACTCTTCTTGAGAACAATACTTTGTGAACTGACCACAGGAAAAACTTGACAGGTGTCACACTTGTGTTGCAATTATAAGTTGTTATTTAGCTAGAAAACAGTAATATGAAGTTCTTCAGGTCAGAGAGAGAGAAAAGCTAAATAAAAAACAGAAAGGGCTATGACATGCAAGCTGATCATAATCATTGAACTGCCTGTGTTGGAAAGGACCTTAAAAATCACCAAGTACCAACTGCACTGTTGTGGGTTGGGACCCCTTTCACTAGACTTTCACTGTTCAGAGCCCCATCTGACCTGGCCTTGAACACTGCCAGGGTTGGGGCATCCCCAGCTTCTCTGGGCGACCTGTTCCAGTGCCTCACCGTGTAGGAGAGTGAAACAAGAACACAGCATATTGAATATTGCCTGAGCTTCTCATAGCTGGAGATTACTTCTTGTTATGTGTTGGTAGAAAGGAAAAGGTAAATCTCGTAGTTATGAGAGAATGACGGGTGCAAAACAAAGAATGAAGGGGATTAATTATGACACGTGCCAGAAGAGTAGAAAAGCAGACTTAAAGGAAAGCAAGTCTGAAAGCAACTTTGAAAAGTCATGTTTTGCTGTCTGTGTGAAATTATCTTCCTGCACTAGCTATCTATATGCCCTAAAGATGTTGCTAAAACTTTTCTAATTTGTCTCCACTGCTGGAGATTTCATAGCCTAGCCTACTCTTTGCACTATTACATTTAAAATTGGAAAATGTGTTCATTAATGCTAATTTTGTATATATTGGTCTGTAGTTTGAGAACATTACTTTCTGTTCTATTCAAAATATATATTAAATATGATCTATTCCCTTTCTGTCTGTAATTCCCCTTAATAAAATATAATTGTCAGGTCATTGGCATCATCCAAATCATTAAGGAAAATATGAAGTAACCTAGTCAATTAGCAATAATAGGAAGATTATATTTAGTCTTAAAGACATTAAGATTTTCAAAAATATTGAAAATGTCCAGAAGTCTGAATGAATAAGCAGTCCAAAGAAAGGATTCATAAATAAAGAAAAAGAAAGAAATTATCTGTGTCAAATGAGACTGGTGAGATGTATTTTATTGGTCTGAGGCAGGATTGTAGCACTGAGGCTGACATCAAGCTTAGAGAAATGTAAGTGACATGGAGAACAGGGCCATAAAGAAAAGATGATTGAAACAAGAGCTGCAGGAAAGAAAGGAAAGAAGAAATTAGCATTCAATCAGTTCTGAACAAGTTAAATTTAAACTGATAGCATGAAACAAGAAAAGATGACAGGGAGAGGCTAAAAGAGAAAGAAAGTCCAAGAGCTGAAAATTCTGTGTGAGACATTGCCATAAGAGTCGTAGTTAGAGACCTTTAAGAAGAATTAATTACTCTCAGAAAGCGTTCAAAACAACTGAACATGCCAAAGTAAAGAACCTTTCACATTTTCTCATTATCTGGTTACTATTTTTGAACGTATATTTTTGCTGAACAAATGGAGGAGCCTCTAGTGTAATTAGTTTTATAATTTAGTACCTCTCCTTCTTAGTAAATCCACTGAAACAACAGGTAGCTGTCTTATAAAAGTAAACTTGCGACTATTCATGTAGCGATCACAATATGTAAAATTAAAAATGTTAAGTTTGTGGACTCCCAACATTTACGCTTTTTGCTTCAATGAGATTTTATGTCTAATTAATGGAACAAATGGCTATTCATCTACAAAGGTCTTCAAGACAGACCACTTGCTGTTTGTTCTTAGACCTGGTTGCCAGGTCAAAGGATAAAAAAGGTGATTTTAAAAGGTAGCTTGCTAATAAAACCATATTCTGTTGAACATCCTTTCAAATGGGTAATATAATGAATCTTCATTATCCTTAAGCTCCTGCTGATATTTTACAGACCCTACCAATGCCTTCAAAATAAGGTACATTTGTTCCTTATCTTGTAAAAACTCAATGTATAATTTAAAATTGCATATGGTTTATCTCATATTTTGGCAACAATTAATGTAGAGATTCTTTCTGCTTTTGAAGACAACCTAACACTAACTTTTGGTGATTGCTTATTTTGCACTCAGATCATGATTGGGGAACAGAGCCTGACAAAATATAGCAGGATTGTTTCATTAGCAAAGAAGTGAAAATTAATTTTTAATTGCAGGAACAGGATCTCTCAATATTTTGCTTTCCTCGTATCAGTTTACTGGTAGTATGATAAATTATATAAATGTTGAGAGGGTTATATCTATCCATCTATCTACACTTTGTCATCTTAACTTTTTTAACAGAACCCCCTTTTGGAGTATGATGCCAGACCTTTCCTTTGCCTACAGTACTCCAGTTAAGTGCACTGAACTCCCAGAATTTGCACACTTCTGCAATCATGAGAGAAAGAATTCTCTGGAAGTTAGCTGGCCAAAAAGTGTAAAACGATACCTATAACACAATCATGAATTCTTTTCCTTGAGAGTGTAGGAATTTACCTATTAGATAAATATCTTGTAAAACCAGTCAGTATTATGCTGATGCAATATATGTATTTTTCTTATGTTTGATGCCTTAAATGGCTACCTGGAAACAGAGACTAGACAGGAATAAGGGAATAAATGAGGTATTTATTTGAAAGGCCTTCAAAGGTACACCCTGGGAGTCCAGAGTTACCTGCCTCAGGGGATCTCAAGATGGATGACCAGTCACGAGTTCTTCATGCTTTTATAGGTTTGCTCCATTTGCATATCAGCATAAATTAGCCAATTAAAACTTAACTAATGATGTAATTTCCCCAACCTTTCCCCCTCCTCCCCAAGATGTTGGTTTACACTTTTGGGCCTAGGACAGTTTGGGTGTGCTTGGGGAGCAAGGAGAGAGGCTTTGTTATGTCTGTCTTAGCATAAGAGAGCAGCAGCTAAAGAGCTACAAGGAACTTCAGAGTTACACTGGGCAGCACAGGATTTGAAAAGTATATAAGTTAAAACCTAAGGCATCATGATCTTATCTCAAAAGTATTGTTAAAATTTCCATCTTAGGAAACTGACATCATAAATGATTGTTTCATTAACAAAATAACGATAGATTGCGTTACAAAGCCCCAGTGGAAGATAAAAAATACTTCCCATGAACTTTAAAAACACCTATATATACATCTATATTTATTTTATAACATCCATACCCACACATGGATGGATGCCATCCATAAGAACAAATCAACATGAAATATAAATGAAACAAAGGGTATTAATAGTATCATTGTTCTAATCATCAACCTCAGAAATATACTTTTTCACCTTATTTTTCATCAGTTCGTTTGAATCAGTTTTATCTATTCCATCTTGCATTCAGAATAATAGTGACCTCATTGGTGCTCTACAAGAGAATTACCCCCTGCTCACACTGGTGTGCTAGGAAATAGCTTCCCATATTTATTTCAACCTTGTCCATCACCTATATTTCATGAAAATTCCCTTTCTCCCTGTCTTTGTACTATAGTGCCATGCAACAGGGATGGAGAGTGGGAATCAGGGACATTTTTTTTGTAATTCAGGTGTTACTCATTTTGTGCTTAATTTTGATAAGGAAGATAGAGACATTATATAAATCTGTGGCTCTGTATTCCTAGCAGAAGTCAGCACTTTATATTGTCATTGCTTTTCATTTTTCAGAATTCCTGGTAGTAAGCTTGATAAGTGCATAAGGAATTCTTTCCTTGAGTAGTGATGAGAAAAAACCAACAAAACCAACAAAACCAAAATAAAAACAACAACAACAACAAACACAGGAAAGATTGTACTGTATGTGCAATCTTGTTCTTGGAATTTTAAGTCTCCAAGGAGAACCTCATATTCCAACATCACTCCTGAGACACTGAATTTACTCCATTGTCCTTGTATTATTGGGGTATCAGACTGAAAAAAGAATACACTCTCAAAAAACACGTATGTTGGTATATATTTTCTTTCTTAACCCTGCTGCTTCTATAGGTGAGAAGACGTTGCAGGTTAACTATTCTCTTTAATAACTGCAATAACTTAATAATTTTTACTGGCTTTTTTCCTGAACAGGCATATTTAGTAGAGCTTTTTGATCCGCTACTACAGGAATGTGTGAGCCTTAACTCTAGAAAAGGCACAATTCCATATTTAGTGGTAGTGCTGTGAAAATGTGCTCTTGATGTGGTGCATTTCCTTGATGCATGCTTGATCTACCAGAACCTTTCAGTTAAGTTATCTATCTGAGAGTCATGCTGAGGAATACAGAATTTGGGTTTACCTCAGCAGAGTACAATAATTCAGTAAAGCATAAGAGCACAGATAACTGGTATATTTAGATGAAAACCACTTGTCCTCCAGTACAAACAATTGCTTACAGACTAGGAAAAAGCAGACTACTGTCCAATCTTTTATTTTTCAATAAAAAAATTTTATTTTTCAATATGAGAAATTATGGTCCCATAGAACACAACTTCACGGAACAAATTGTGTCTATCGTACTCCAGTTTTAATATCACTTTTCATTCCTTCATTCAGTAGGAAGGGGAAGAAAAAAAGAAACCAACACAAAAACCCTCTGCACCTCTTACTTTGCAGTGATGTCTACTATAAAAGTTTAGTCACTGTAACTTAAGTGAATGTCATTATATAGATAGTCATTCAAGCTGAAACTGTCCTTGGCAGCACTGTGCAGGGCAATCTTTCCATAAGAATAAACAATTCTCAAACAATTTCTCCAATATATTAGGCACAAACATATTTTTTTTGTCAGTATGAGGCATGCATGTTTCTCTTCCAATTATTTTTATTCCTTTCACATATGTTTATAAATGTTTATCAAGGACAAAACTGAAGAATTCTTGTTCTATATCTGTACGAGTGCTCTCCTCTCTCTTCTACACTTTTTCAGCATAAAAAGTTGTTACCAGTGCCTTTAACAAGCCAAATTCACATCTAGTTTCTCCCTGAGCCTCTAATACCACATAAAAACTTCTAACAGTTATGGGCTGTCCATACTGGTATTTTACTGCTCTTAATAACAAAATTCGATAGGTGTCTGCCATGAGCAGAATTAGAGAACCATTTTTTCCAAATGAAGAAACTGGGTAACAGTTATTTGCTATGTTTTCCTCTGGCAGGAGCATAGATGAAATGTGTTCAGCAAGCTTACCCCACTGAAATGTGGATTTTATTCCATGCATCTTGCATGAGACCAGTTGTTGATAAATGCTGTATAGTGCAGCTCTTCAGCACTCAGGCCAAATACTGAGAGATATATATACACATATATATATATATAAAGTTCCACTAAGCAGAAAGTGTGGCTTTTTACTGATAACTTTTAGCCTGGTCCTTTAGCTTGGTCTTTTTTTTGTGTAGTATGACCTGGTTTGTACCTGTATTGCTATAATGAATCTCAGTTCCTGTCTGGGCTGGGATTCTGCATTTCCCGTAAACAGCAACCATGGTGCATAGGGCTGCTGTCCATCTCAGTGCTCACCCTTGAAAAGGGAAAGCACAGGAAATAAATGAATTTGTAGTTTATCTAGATGTGTTTTATATATACATAAACAGAAAGGACAATCAGCTGTTTAAAAAATCCACCAAAATTAAGCATTGTCGATTAATTTAAGTGAAACTGACAAAGGAGGAGAGATTAAACCAAAAAACCTTCTAACAATAGATAAGTATAGACAGATAAACAAGAAAGGGATAAAAAATGAAAAAAACCTTGCTTCAAAGTTCTTTTGATCACCCAGAGGCAAAGGCTATTTAAATAAAGTGTTACTTATACAGAATATTTAAAGAATTTCTTTTTAAAAAAATTAGCAGATTTAGTGATCTTTCTTCAGATTGCTTTTATGAGACACAGGTTAACTCCTTATCCAACTTCAGCTTTAATGAGTGAATCATCTTCATGTGGTTAAAGAACCAAATCAAAATTACTGTTTGCTGTCTTTAGCCTTTGCTCTCCTCACTATGTAATCTCCAATATATTTCCACTCTGTGAACAGCTGTTTTGGAAAATAAAAATTGCTTTTTACACATGGCAAAATCTGTGACACTACACGAGCACAAAAGGTCTAAGTCTTGCCCTTTCATGCATCTGTCAGAAAAGCAAATTTTAAGAAGTATTCATAGAATCATATATATTTTATTTGCACATGCACGCGTACACATGAGCACATTGCAGTAGAGAAGAAAAAATGAACAGAACACTGCAAACCTAAGCACTGGTATTTATAAAATACCATTATGAAAGTAGTTAATGTGGTTTTCATTTAATCTCCTTGTGCAAACATGTTATATTTTGTCTTTATTTGTGTCATCTGTATTGTTACATTTATTCGCAGTCGGCAGAAGGGAAATAGACAACACTTAGATACTAAAGGTACTGAAATAGGTGTATTCAAATAGGTACTGAACAACAGCTCAGTATATTTGCTGCCTTTTCTCTTTTTTGTTTTCCCTGTCTTATATGTAGCCAATAATTTTAGTGATTAGAAACTATTAAAGTAGTTCTAAATACAAAACAAAAAGGTCAGGACAAAAATTAAAAAAAAAAAAATCCTAATTGTAGTACTCCTGGGAAGTTCAAATTTTATAACAAAGAACTGAGATATAGGGAGATTAATATATATTTTTTCTTACGATGAGTGTCCAATCTAAGATATCATTATTTTTAGGAGTGTTTGCCATATTTGATTAGTAAATAATGGAAAATTTAATTGATACACATTACAAAAGGGAATTTTCATCTGTTCAGTAAAGCTGATCCCATATCTGACATCCATAAAATGGACAAACATGTTAAAACCACATGTCATAAATAATGATGATGTCTCAGAATCAGGCAACTCTGTAGAAGAAGAACAAAATGACCTTAAATGTTTAACTTTGATTCACATCAGAATGAATCCTAATCTAAGTTAGGTAAAGAGTCTGTGAAAAATTATTCAACGACCGTACACGAAAATTTAGGCACAATGTCAATACTTCTGTGTTCGTATTTCTGTCTCAAGTTTTTTTAAGAATACAAGGTCTAAAAAAATATAATTTGAATTTCACAGAGTTAGATGGAAAATCAGATCTTTTAAAACTATTATCCTTTTGCAAATTTATCTAATTGCTTTAACGTGTAAGCTTCTTTCTGAAGTTCCTGTGGTAGTATACTCCATAGCTCTTGAAATGCATGAGGAACAACCTCTCTTAAGCTGTTTTTAAACAGTTCATATCCTCCTCTACTTCATGAACATTAGTTCTCATATTTGATGTTACATATATTTTTAGAAACCCTTACCATTTCCCTCTTGCATTTTCTACATTTGTGTCTCCATATGTCAGTTGCTCCTTATACAATTTTTTTTTCCATAGTCTTGGTTGTTTGTGTTACTTTCAGAAGAATCTTATATAGTCCTTCCAAATATTCTTTGAGATGTGAGGACAGAAAATGCACAATTGGTTAATGTATAGGCATGATAGGAATTTGTAAAATGGTATTATGGTGATTTCTTCAGTGTTCTGTATTATAATTGAATATTGTAAGTTGTTTATCTCTTCAGTCAGTTTCATCTTTACTACTTTGAATATCTTTGTATCTATAAAAAGTTTTTTGTCTTGTCTTGAGGAAAGATGAGAGAAACCTGTAGAACTTTAAAATATCTTTGCTTGACAAGCTACTACCATCTCAGTGTTCTCTCTCCTCACAATGTTTACTGTTTCTGTTTGTCTAATACCCTGTGTTCAAGGAATTATAAAGGTATAGAGTGACCATAAATAAGGAATAGTGTTAATTCCCTGAAAATACTGTATTTGTGCTTGTCTTTAATACTGTAAGTTTTTTACTAATTCCTATGGATATGTGCAAATACTTGAGAGGATTAATCTCATGGGGGCCTCTGTATAAACACAATATCTAATCCCATACCTTGTTTGTTTGTTTTACTGTCATATCTATCCAGTACTACTGCGTGTATTTTAAGAATAACTTCAATGAGTACTAGAGAAATGGAAGAATAGGCCCAGGACTCTTTCTGAAAGGCTTTGTTTCCTTCTGGGTCTGATTGACAAGGGCCTCAGTTTTTCAAGCATGACTCTACTGAGGTTCTCTGAAGTATACTTACTTATAAGTAAGTATAAGCCTTATATACTTATAAGCCTCTCAATTCAAACAAAAATGTATTTGAGCAATCCATATTCTTTTCTAATTAAAGGATTTTTAAGCTAAAACACCATAAGACTACGAAATTCCGTCTGAGAGAAAGAATTTCTCCAATCTGCCACTGAAAATGCTAGACCACTATTTGTTGAAAGAAGAGAGATATATTTATATATTTTGGAAAAATAAAACCATTCAGGGGATCAATAATGAAAAGAAAGCATTTGTGATGTATTTGGCAAAAACCTGGCAAGTATGAAAATGCACCCAAACTCCCCCATATAGTAGAAGACTTTTCAGCAGAGATTAACTCTTTGGCTCCATTTTTGCTTTTAATTTTAAGTTTTATTCCTTGTGTTTTCCATTGTTCATAATTTTCTTGATGAACTGATATTTTTTTTCTTTTTTTTAAATGGCCCAATATAGAAGATTTTCATGTACTCTGAAACTCACAAACTAAAAATTCTCTAAACCTCAAGAACAGATTGGACAGTCTCTAGACTTTTAGCACAATTCACAGTGTTACACTGTTGAAACTGACAGATTTCTAAGGAAGTTTCCAAGTAATTTTAATTACCAGGGCTCTGGTCTTTAATGTAGGCTGAATAGGGAATTAATACAGACATTTCCACTGTATTCAAATTTGGAAGTCCTAGAGGAAAATTCTTCAAATGGGATGGAGGATGAGTAAAATTTACCATATGTGGATGATCCCGACCAGGTTAAGAGAGATTTCCATGAAAGTCCCAATCAGGTAAGGAGAAGTGACATTTCCTGTGTTTACGTTGGACAAGGACAAAAGTTTCTGGCTCCTCTGATTATGTACGATTCAGCATGGGCTACACTCCATATTTCTGTTCTGAACTGCTCCTACTGATTACAAAGGCAGTCTGCAAGGTCCCAGTCTTCTTTGCAGGGAGAAAGTAGAGACTTATGATGGTGAAAAAGTATTGTAAATGACAGACAGTGGGAAAAGTCGTGCATTTTAAACTTGGCAAAAGACAAATGGATAAGAACCCAAGAAAAATATTTAGGTCAGGCCTGAAACCCAGAGATTCAGATAGCTAAATTTTTATGCCCAGCATTATAAGAATCTACATAACAGCTTAGTGTCTAAACTCACCCTCAAAAAAACATCCATTCAGCACAGTTAACAATTTCCAAACTATTGATCACATCCTACAAGAGACATCTGTAGCAGTGGGCTCTCTAAAAGCACAGGTTTCTATTACATCAAAGCCTCCAAATATGGGTACGTAGCCAGAATTTTCCATCCTCCCCGAGTTGTGGCTGGCTTAACCCTATCACAAGACCTTTCCCACTTGATCTATTGGTCCCCTGACCTGTTTCCTCGCTGGACAATGCTTCATGTAATCCCACCCATCTAACCTAATAAATACCACTGTTTCCAAAGTCACAGACTCTTTCCATCCTCCCTCTGAGGTAAGCTGCACTCGTCTCAAGTGTTTTTTGTTTTTTATTTTCACGTTCCCAAACCTATTATTATGGAAGGATGCGATCATAGCCCATCTCTTTCTTTTTAAGCCACTGCCTCAAGCTCGCTGAAGAAGCCACCTTCAAGGTAGTTCTTAGCCCCTGCTGGGGGTCTTATTGGGCAAAACCAGCAGGGTAGCTAAGTAACAGATATCTACATTTGGTGACCTGAATTGCTCTCTAAAGTTAATGTATTAACTAGAAGAAGGTTTCAGTTGCCTAAACATTAGACATTTAGAGTGGCTTTAAATGTCCTGGAATATCTCCCCTCATTAGAAAATGCTGATGCAGGCATGATGAAAATGTTGTTCTGTAGTGCTGTGTCAAGCCTTGCTAGTTATTTGCAATATTTCACACATCGAGAAAGGTCTAAAATTAAAATTTGTAACTGGAGTTTTGGTGTTTGAATCTCAGGCTGAATTCTATTTCTAGGTTTTAATTTAGGTGTACATGAGTAATGGTCTAGTGCCCTTTGAGTTGTTGTGATATTGCCACCTAAATTTCCTGTCACATGCCTGTATGTCCTGGGTTGAAGTATATTCTATCACCATCATGAACTGTTGAAACCAGGTGAGGCAGTGCTCTCTGCCTCCCCCACTCTGGATTATCTCCTGTTAATGGCCCATCAGCGCCTTATCACATGACTCACAGATAACTCCCGCCTGGACTATCTCCTGTTAATGGCCCATCAGGCCTTATCACATGACTCACAGATAACTCCCGCCTGGACTATCTCCTGTTAATGGGCCATCAGGCCTTATCACACGACTCACCATCCCATTGTGAGATGCTCCGCCCAGAGGGAGGAACCAAGCACTCCAGCCTGGATATAAGCTGAGACTCTGAACACCAGAGCAGTGCTTACCTACTGGACTCCCAGAGGACAAGAGCTACTGCTGGATCTTCAGACCCATTTTGCTACAGGATCACCACTTCAACAGGACCACTCTCCTTGGACTACAACCACCATAAGGTGTCAGGTTGTATTCTGTTTTTGTCAATGTTCTTGTACAACTGCATTCATTTATTTCTTTTAATTTTCTTTTCTATTAAATTGTAATTCTGACTTTTGATCTCCCACTGGTTTGTTTTCAAATTAGTACACGGTATAATATGTTTTAGATGCATAAGGCTGAACATTCTAAACATCTTTGAACATCCTGGAGTACTTCAAATGAAGATATAACTTTAAGCAAGATGGAATTCTGAGTGAAGGAATCTGTGTAATTCCTCTGCTTATGTGAGCCAGTCAGGAGGTTAGGACTTTCAAAGGTGAAAGGATGGATTTCTGTCAGGAAGAAATGGCAGTAAAAGTCATTCTTCTGTTTTGGTCCTTTAATTTTCTACAGCCATATTTATTAAATATGAAATTTAAACTCTTTGTTACCCATCATGTTTTAATGTGGCTGTTTGTTGTGACAAGCTAAAGAAAAACAATTTGGAGTACAGACCATGGTACTCTAAAGACATTTTAAATTAATCAGAAACTGATATAACTTTTTGAAGCACAAAGTTTCCCAATTATTTGTGATACCATTTAGCTTTCACAATGTATCTAAGTAAAAGTTTTCTTTAAAGCCATCTCTCTTGCTTCTTCATAATCAAGGAAACAATCAAAACACTAGCATACAAATCTAAAGCAAATATTAAACTGTGATTTTTTTTTTTAAGGCATCTCTTCAGCTAAAAGCTTTCCTTTTCTCACCATTCCAACACAAATCGCAAATTTGAGGTATTTGCTTGTAGAAGTCAAATGAGTACATACTGAATTCGAGCCCTGGAGATGTGTACTTTTCATTTTAACAAAATCATTTTTCTTCAGGGTTTCTAGGATGTGTAAATTAATTCAGAGAACCAGAAGGGGAATTCTTTTTACATTTCTACTTTTCTGTCCAAGTCAAGGCTTTACTCTAAAGTAATTTAACATTTGTGAACACAAATAATAAAGGTTATGTCTTGAATTCTTGGTTGACAGAATGTTATCCAGTAGAGAGTGTGCTACTTTGCAAGAATTGCTAAGGATTATTTGAAATATTTAGAATAGCATTAAAATAAATACATACTTTAAAAAAAAATAAACAAAACCCAAAAAACCTTATGGTTTTGTGAGGCATATCAAGATTTTTCTTGAAGAGGTATATATCTATACTTGAAAAGTTATAATTTTCAGTGTTGAATACTTGTGTTATAAAAAATGACCTTCATTTTCTCCAAAAGAAAATTTAAAAGTATTTTGTCGTCCAGTAAGCCCAAAAGTCTTAGAGCAAGAAGTGTTTCTTTTCTTGTTTCTGACCATCACATCAGATATGTGACATGGAATTGAAGAAAAATTATTGAAAAATTGAAGAAAATTATTCCAGACTATAATCTAACATGTATGTCAGGTATAAATATTACTCCTGCAATGTTTTAGTTATCTCATGGCTTTAGTTATCTCACTGCTTTCTCATTCTTGAGTGAAACACTGAAAAATTGAATGCTTAAAGGCTACTATAGTTTCAAGAAAACTATATGTATATATAATGCATCTGCTTAAAGAAAAGAAGGAATGAATTACAAGGCTCAGTTCATTTTACTAATTCTTTTGTTAACATCATTTTGTTTCTACTTTGTATCTTGAGTACCTCCAAAAATTTAATTTAAAGTTTCATAAACAGCTTGGGTATTGCCAGTGCTGCCTGCAAACTGAAAGAAACGTATTACATAGCATAATTAACTTAAAATAAATGAAACACAATTGGATTTGCCTTATTGAGTTTACATAAAGTAGTTAAATTTACCTAAATCTTTGTAATTACAATATGGCACATTTTGAAGTACAGAAATTAAATCTGCTTCACAGATGCCATTTATTTGAGATTTTGCATATTTATCGTTTAGTCTATCCTTTTGAACTACGTTTTTTTTTAACAAAGTTGATTACATGCAGTTGAAGCCAATTAATGAAAAATAGTGATCTCAAACAGACTCAAATAGAGAAATCCTTCTATACACTGACCATTTGATACAGAAATTAAAGTAATTAAATAGCCTGACTCAGCCAGGTAGTAGGATGATTGTATTTGAAAGACTAAACAGATGCTCATAAAAACTAACACTGATTATCAACTTCCTAATTAAAATGTATTTGTTGACTACATTGATGGATACACCTCAGACAGGATCATCTTGGTCTAGTAATAAGAATTTGATATTTCTATTCCTTAGCTGTTGACTATGACCTTGTAATTGTACAAAAGGGATACTCCTTAAATATTGAGCAAACAAGAGATCCAAGGATCCTTATTACTGCACAGATTGTATATTCTGAGTTTTAAAGTGTGCCATGTATGCCTGAGCAGCTATGCTAAACTGAACCTATGTAAAATTTAACCTTCATTCATCCCCCATATAAAGCATGATATCTCACAATTTGTTCACATAACCTGAAATGTTTTACATTCTGCCCTATGTTCTGCTTCTTTCTTTCATTGTTTCTTTCTTTTTATGTATATTTTGCTTTGTGACTTTTCCTGAAATTTAAAGTCCAAGTTTTAGTGTCTTCTGAAAGCAGGTCCTTCTATCCTCTAATTTTAGAATCCTGTTCCATATTGAGCTTTACTTATCAATGCAAAAAAATAGAATAAAATTGACCCTTTTCAGTTTAAGAGAATGGACTTTTTGGGAGGCTGTAGCTGGAAATTATAGTATTTTTGAGAGCTAAAATATTTCCTTAACTTGCAACATCACCTGAAAAGTAATAGTAAGCCAATTACATACACTGAACTCTACAAGACTATGCAGTCTGTGCAGCCTTTCTAGGTGAAAAGGTTCATTTGGGTAAATCATGTTGTGAATCACTTGAGGTTTTAGCTATTACTTATGCTTAGATTACATTCCTCTGATTGCCTGAATTTGAGATCTAACCTTTACTAGGTTGCTTTTAGGCATTTAGTATTTATTCACCTGGAAATACTGAGAAAATTGATTTTTTATAAATGATTACCTGTTTTTCTGTTACAGTTAAAATGTGTTTGGATTAGCATTGTATCAGCCACTATTTTGCTAGCATCTGGTTAATTTTCTCATTTGAAGTCTAGCTACAGTGTCCCAAAACCTATTATTACTAACCAGCATCTTCACACAAAAGTTAATAGGAGATTATTTCATTTGCTTTAACAATTTGAACTTGAGTTTTATGAAATATATTTGTTGTTGGCTGTTGGCATACAAGCAAAGTTTTTTTGGAAATTGAAAATAAGAGTAGTAGAGATAGCTGTGAGAAAACATCTGGTTTACTGAAATGCCTAACATGAAGGCAAAAATATAGCTGATGAAGATAAGATTTAAGGAGTTGTGTTAAGTGTTGGACCTGTATTCCACACAGTGAGAATTTTTTACCTACATTGTACTCAAAATCTAAAATTTGACCTTCCTGAGCCAAATATTATATACAATTAGTTTGATTTGTAAATTTACGTTTGCTTAGAAATGCACAACTATTATATTTCATTGTTGTTGCCCACAGCACCAAGACTTAAAAGCCTGTCTTGTGGAAAGAGAGTACTACTGTGTAGTTGAAAGGAAGCAAAACTAGATCTTGCCAGAAAACCAGAACTGGCAGAGATCCTCTAAGGCTGTATAACAGGTCAGTTTGAAAAGAGAATAGACATCATACTGTGGTACTTCAAAGGCATTCCTGAATCTTATTCAAGGAGACTTGTACATCAGAAAGAGTTCTGATGCCCTTACCTTCACCTTATTCTCCCCCTCTTTCTCATTTAAAGTAAGAACGCAGCATAAAATGTTCCATTGAGCTAGAATCACATTAGTCATTGCCAAGCATGCAGAAAAAATAGGGGGAGACAGTATGCTCTCTTTGTGTATCAAAAGGGGAACATTGCAAGACCTTTGTAGTCAAAGAGTATCAGTGCTATTACTGTAATGCAGTTGTCACAGAACTTGGTGCAGTGTCATGGAGACACCGTCACAGACAGGGTCAGGACAGAAATTGGAGACCAAAAGTCTGCTTTGACCTCTGTTCTAATGTCAGACAGGCTTGCTTTTCTAAGAAGCACTTCTGCCCAAGGATGTTTGAAGGCCACACTGAAAACAAAATACTAACCACCTTTCTTTGGACTGAAGCTTGATTATAATGAAACAAGGGTTACATGAAATAAACCCAATCAAAATTAGCTAATAAACTTGCCTGGCATAGTGTCTATGTTCAATTGTGTTACACAGTGCTTCATTGTATCAAAAAACATGAAAACCCGACCATTCAAAGTTTTGAACTAGTTGTATGTTAAACAAAATATTTTAACATTCGTAAGAATAAACACATTTGTCTTTTTGTTCTCCCAAAGAGGAATGAGTCTTGCATACTTTATTTAATTATTTCCTTGTAATGTGTCATATATTATGAAAAGTAGTTTATCTACCATTAAAAAAAAAAAAANCGTATAAACACGTGAATTAAACAGAATACTCAGATCCTTTTTCATTGCTCTGATTACCACCAGATCACTTGATGCATCATCTATAAGCAATAGCTTTGTTTCATCCTCTCTCTTCAAGAACTTAAGTATCCAGATTGCGTGTAAGCTTGACATGTCTTGCAAATAACCATTGTAAATTATTTATATTTAAAATATTTAAGAATCTATTCAAGAGCTACGAATAGAAGCTAGAAATTTTAAGTATATCCAACAAAAAGTGTTTGACGTTTAACTGCATGTTTAAGTGCAAACCCTTTCTACAGCACTTGTGTTCAGAGCTACAGGCCAACATCTGTTATGACTCCATTTAATTATGAATTCACAAAGATTGTAAATTGGTTAGTGTGTCATAATTCAGCTACTGTAGAAATTATTGTCAAATCTTTTTCTTCTTTTTTTTAAAAAATTTGACTATTAAAGATATATGATGACCTCTTATGACAGGGAATGAAGACCAAAAAGACATTTTGCAGGACCGAGGACATTCAATATAACCAATTTTAAAATTATATCTGGAATTATTTTCATATAATATCCTGTAATGTTTCACTATATCCTGAAATGTTCAGTACTGATAACACAGGTAGACTTAACGATTTGCATCCCTTTAGGTTTACAATCTTAGAATAACATGAATTTCAAATAATCTTTGACAAAGAAATATGCTGTTAAACAATCTAACTGCCATCAGAATGAAAAAAGAAGTAAACATGTGGACATGCTGATACTGATTTCCCACATCCTGATTCTTCATGGATGAACTACTTTTATTCCAGTCTGATTACTCTGTCATTCACTAGAGCCTATCTTGTCTGCTACCGTCACGCTTGGTCTTTGACATTAACAATAAGATTAGCAGCAGCTCTGACTGTCACACCAGTCAGAGCCTAGAAAGATACCAGACAGCTTGCTTTGGTACAATTAAAGTTAAAAACAGGCCTCTAAATCTGTTCCTCTAGGCAATGATTCTCAGCCTAGGCCTAGGGCAGAATACTGAATTCTGTTTGCAAAGGAGAACATCAGTGCTGTTTTGAAAGTGCACGGCTTACATCTCTGAGATATGTATATAAATTGCATGATTGATCTTATTATGTGACTTCTATGATTTACATATATAAAATGCATATTTTCTTTCAACTTAATTGTTGTCTTTCAATTTACCAGTGTGCAGTTCTCCCTTCTTATGATTCACATAAACAAAAATTATGCAGAGTTCTTTTGGAATTGCAAATTTTCATTTACTATGGCAAGACTATCAGTAAATGCCTTCAGTTTTGTCCAAAACTTAGACAGATATCTCCTTCAGGAAAGCAAAGCAAAGAATATGCAAATACAGTAGAGGTAGAGGGCAGTAATGGGTGCATCTTTAGATGTCTTGAGAATGTGATGTGTTGTTGAAAATTAAATCGCTAAGACAATTAGTTCTCAAGCAAAGAGTACAAATGGAAAACAAGCTCTTAATTGGTACTGAATATCATAGTCTGACAATTTGTTTAATTAAAATTCCTATTTCAGATACTGCAAAATCTGATTTTCAAAATATTATGCATTGAAATTTGGCATATGGAGTATTTAGTCTTTATCCAATGGGAAAGAATCAAATTAAATGTTGCTTTTTAATGGTTCTAACTTTATTGTTGTTGCTACTTAGATTAGAAACAACTAAATCAATTACTTGTGGTTCTGGATGCAGCTTAATATATTTGAAATTCCAAATCTTTTATGACAAAATTCTTCTTTGTGTTATTGTAGAACCCTCAGTTCTACACAACTCTGAAAAACAAGCACTACAATAAAAATGTTCAATACTAATATTTGATCATGGAAAGACAAAAAAAATCAGTAAATTATAGACAGATTATAGATGCACATCTTCAGGACTCTTAGGCCAGCAAGGGGAGTGCAGAGCAAGTCCACTACCCTGGACTTCAGGAGGGCAGGCTTTGGCCTTCTCAGAGATAAAGCCCTGGAGGAAATAGGGACACAAGAATTTGTGTTAATAAATACGATTAATAATATTCAAAGATCACCTCCTCCAAACTCAGGAGTGATGCATCCCAACAAAGTGTAAATCATGGAAAAATGCCAAGAGGTCTGCATGGAGAAACAAATTCTACTGGACAAATTCAAACACAAAAAGGAAGTCTACAGAGAATGGAAGCAAGAACAGGTAGCCTGGGAGGAATACAACGTAATTTTCTGTGCATCCAGGAGTCCAGTTAGGAAAACCATTGCCCCAGATGAAATAAAACATACCAGGGTGGTCAAGGGCCACAAGAAAAGCTTCTGTAGGTACACCAGCGATAAAAGAAAGACATGGGGAAATGTGGGCCATCTCCACAAAAAAAAAAAAATGGGAAACCTAGCCACTCGCGACATGGAAAAGGCTGAGATATGCAAGAGCAGTTTTCTTCAGTCTTCTCCAGCAAGTGTTCCAGCCAAAAACCCCAAGTTGCAGATGGCAGAGGCAGGGCCTGGGAAAATGAAGAACCTGTAAAAGAACATCAGATTTGAGGAACCTGAAGGTGCAAAAAGTTCATGGGACCTGTTGACATGCATCCTTGTCCTGGCCAAAAGAACTGTGACCAGCAGGTAAAGGGAGTTCATTCTACCCTCTACTCTGCCCTTGTGAGACCCTGACTGAGTAATGTATCCTGCTCTGGAGGCTTCAGCAGGAGAAAGACAAGGACATGGTGAAGTAAGGCCAGAGGAGGCCACAAAGATGTTCAGAGGTCTGGAGCACCTCTGCTATGAAGACAAGCCAAGGAAGGTGAGGTTTTTCAGCCTGGAGAAAGGAAGGCTCAGGGAACACCTTGTAGCAGTCTTCCAGTTACCAAAAGGGACCTTCTTTCTCAAAGTGGAGTTTCTAATGATGCTTGTGTGCTTTCTTTCAAGTTCCTGTGGCTAATAACCAATTATTTTTCAAACAGCACTTACAAACTTAATATTATCTGATATCTTACTTTCTAAAGAGATGTACTTGACAGATCCAACTGGCCCCTCATGGCACAGAAAACTGATTTTTTAATACTTCACTTAGCCAACTTTCCTTTCATTTTGTTTCACAAGTGTCCAAATATTTCTACCCCTTATCTCTGCATCTTCAAATGAGAATTTTCAAAGCTGAAAACTTACAATGTTTATAACCTAAAGATTAAAGAAACCTTTTTGATTCCTTAGAAATATATATTTTGTACAGGAGGCTAGAAATATATCATCAATCTTTTAATTTTAAATATTGGGGGACTAAGGTTAGCTTGAATAAAGAAAATAAAATTTTAATCCCATCTTTAAAAACATTAAAAAGTTCTGGAAGATTTAAAAAGCATCTTTAATCTTCAAATAAATTGCCACCTGTGTCATTTCTGAATAACTTTTTTTTTTTTCTTATTTAACTTCTTTGACAGCTTTTTTCCCTTTCAAACCAGAGGATTGTTATTTATTGAGAGATTCAACATACTAATTTGCAGTTTTTATATCTTACTGCTGTATCTGTGTCTACTTTTGCTGTTTCTAGAATAAAAATATGCAGAGGTAATAAGATTTCATTTTCAAAATAGAATAAAATAAACAAGAGTAGACAGTTATACAGAAGTTACACCAAGTAAGGTGTCTTCATAGTTCTTTCAAATAAAAGTTTAGAGATTTCCAGAGATACCTTTTTTAACAGGTTAAAATGCTTTTCTCATTAATAAGACAAATGTTACCTTTTGGCTACAAAATGAACCCTCAAGCTTGACTCAGTGTGACATGCTAAGAAATTGGAATAATTATATTTCACTGAGAGTTTTTCTGAAAGCTATAGACTTTTCAAATCTCGCAAGTGGTACCTCATTTATGATCTGATATCCTCTAATTATAGTACAACTTGTCTTAAGAAACTTAGCCTTCTTAAGGCAGAGAAACTAGGCTTCAAAAGAACAAAAAAAAAAAAATCTAGTTTTCCAGAATGAAAAAAAACCCCAATATGGCAGATTTTTCAAAATAAACAAAAGGATTGAAACCAGTATCTTGCAAAAAATGATGGAGGCCTTTTAAGTGAAGAAATTTAGCTCAAATTGGCTTGTTTCCTGCTTACCTAACAGTTTCTCATCTTATCAGCTTAGTAAGCACACGTGACACCTGCATCCTGTAATCATGCCTAGTTGCCATGATTTGTTGTGGGTAATTAGCTACTTTGGCTGAATCCTGATGCAACATTCTATTGTGACAGTGTATTATATGCAATATGTAAATTCATAGAGGAGATCATGATCCAGGCTCTGTGTAACACTTTAACTGTCTAAAAAATTATTTAGGTTTGCTCCAAGGGTAGATCATTTGCACAATATCTGAAAATTTGAACATATTTCCCAGACAGATTTGGGAAAGATATTTCTGCACTTTTCCTTCAGAGATGTTCTCATTAAAAAAAAAAAAAGTAAGGGTGATCCTTTTATTTTTTCCTCTTCATTCTTGAGAACTTGCTTTTGCTGTCTGCACAGTGAGGCAACTAGAACTGCTAAGCCTCCTAATTCCTCACCCAAGCCCATTCTGCTCTGGAGGGCCAAGAGAAACTTGCTCTAGCAGTGAATATGATAACATTTTGAGCAGAAGGTGGCATTAGATAACATCTAGAAGTCCCTTCCAGACTAAATTTAATGTTTATTTTGAGATCCAGTAAGTATTACAGCAATTGTTCTTTACATGTATTGTGATTAATAGAATTTTTCTAGAGTTTCTATCCATAAAATATGGATAGCAGGAGAGAAAAAACCCATTCTTCTCTGCTTCATAGATCCAAGGAGTACCAGCTAAGACACCATGGTCATCCTTGTCTTGCTCTGTGATTGGTAAGGAGTGACAGGACATTGCCAAGGATTACTAAGGATCCCTCTAATTAATAAAAACACCACATATGATCATGAGGTCCCTATACCAAATTTTCTGCTTGGTGGTGAAATTTAAGAGAACTGAAGATTACTGGTGTGTAACCAGTTTTCAAAATGGAACTGTTGCAGAGAGGAATAGATTGAGACAAAACCAATTTGTGTTGAGATCTATTTTTCAATCTCTACCATAACTGCACTGAGGGAAAAAACCTCCAACTTAGTAAGACCTTGAAGTTGTGAAGATCCCAGGAACTTCATAGAGGAGCACTGAACTCATAGGGGGTTTGTGGGAGGGAAATTTGGTCTTCGTGTGCACTGAGGTCCTAAATATGCAGTCTATACTCAGGGGATTCAGCATTGAAAATTGAATTTCCTCCTTCCTTTTTTTACCATTGTTGTCCCCATTTCTTCAAGTTCTTTCTATAGAGAATATTTACTGTTAAGTTCAAAGCAGCTCATGGATAATAGAACTATAAGAATACTCAGCAGGATATTTGCCAAAAAAAGTCCTGTTTATTTTCTGACAGAATTATATATTTAGAAGATGTAAGAAATTCAGCAGATGTTTGCATATATACGTATGATGATTTTTGAAGGACATAATTATTTTTAATCTGCTGCATGCAGTATGCTTTAAAAGTTAGTAATTCTGGCATACTTTGAATTAAGGAAGGAGATGTCTTCTATGGCTAGTACTTCGAATCTGAGAACGTCTTCAAAAGCCAGGTCCTACTTTGTTCTCAAGACATACTTCCCTCTTAATGTGTATCATAATATATTTAGTTTCTTTGTCAAGAAGGAATGGCAAATTGTGAAGCATAAATCGAGCAAACAGTTACTGAGTAAATGCAATTGATTAACTTTACAGAAGGTCACCAAGCATTTGTCAGTGTAGCATCTGAAAATCATATTCAACAGTTGCCTAAATTAAGCTCAACCTCATATCTAGTACAGCATAGACAGTAATGTATGGGACAATGTAAAGGAAAAGCCTCACTTTACTAAAAAGAAGGGATGGCTGAGGGGATAAGGAAAAATGTCAAACTGTAAATTATCATATCTTTAGAAGAAAAACTTCTGAATAATCTCTCAAGTTTAGCATTCCAAGCATTATATGGTGTTAGTAAATTTTGTGCATCAGTAGAATTATTAAATACATCTACAACACATGAATGCATACAAATCAGAAATCATCCACTCCAGTGGAATTTATATACTGTGAACATTACTGTAATTACTTTGAAATTGACCATTTGTAGTCTATATTTTTTTTCTTAAATATGCAGTATATGTGGCAATCTACACTTTTAATGTACCATAAAAAATAGCATACTTTAGTTAACAAAGTAACACAGCCATGCAATGTTAAATGTCTAATCAAAATTTTCTCATTTATTTTCAAGTGTTGTGCATTATGTTTTGAAAAATTAAAACTTTCATGTAGGGTTGTATTCAATAATTACTTAAATAAACAGGATTCAATGTAATGAATGGTTGAATAAGAAATCAAAGAGAGAAAAAAGGTTTTATGCAAGATATTTGGAATTTATTTTCGAAATCAATAAAAAATAGTGTTACCTATGGGAAAAAATAAATCTAGTGGCAGAATTTGATCCTAAGAGACAAGTTTTCTAACATAACTTTCAGGGTGTGGCTGCATGAAATTGTAAATGCATCTGAATAATTAAGCAAGTTCAAATTTGAAGAGGCACAATTGGTTTTGTGTTCATGGATGTAAAAAATTAAATTATATTTCCATACTTAATTAAGTCTGCAAAATATTAAAAAAAAAAAAAAAGGGTTACTCCATGATCTCACCTTTTCCCACACTTAAGATTAGATCTCTCACAAAAACTAGAATATATTGGCAAAAAGCTTTGTGGAAAGACAAAGAGCAAGGTTCTCAGTGCCAGATGGAGAGGTGTTTAACTAGAACAGTAAAACTTCCTATTTTTTAATCTATGTTGGTAAAATTTATGAAAAGGGAAAAATAATGAAAACTCAACCTTACATTAAAAGTTATAATATGATTATTAGTTGCATCATGACACCACTAACTTAAATCCAGTCATGGACTTCATGGGTTTTAGTTCTTAAAAACAGGGAGTAAGAAATAAGTCTTTATCTCAAAGACTGTGTTATCTAAGCCAAAAAGCACCTAGGATTGTAGACAGATGACACAATGCCAGTAAAAAGAAATTTGTTTCTTTCCTGGTCATGGAATGACAATCTCCTAACACTGCCATCTTGACTGTCTCTCAACATGCATAGCAACAACTAGAGAGGTTTTGAAGAACAGTTGGAAAGAAATTTGCCCACTTTTATCACAAATATCACTGTTTATTTGACCATGGCAGACATGATTTGCCTTGTTTGAAAGAAAGAACAGAAATCTCAACTAAGTTGAGTACTAAGATTCAGCTTTAATATATTTATGATCCAGATAGTTGTAATGATATTCATGAATAGATACCTAACAAATTTACAGACTCTCAAACTCTTTGTAGGAACCTTAGGTTCCTTATTTGTAATCTTAATGCCCTTAAGTTTCCATCAAACTAATTATCTGAAGCAACATAACTATTGTTTATCTATGTTCTATTTTTTGCCTTATCTACTCATAAAAGTAATAAAAATGATATGCATAGGTTTGACATCTTGATTTTTCTAAATGCATAGGAAAGTGCCTATTATTAAAACTTAGAATTATTAGATTGAATATACACATTTACCTATACTTTCATCCTTTCAAAGCGTGGCATTTAGCAATTGCCAGAGTAGGATTTACATAGCAATAGTCATGAAGATTTTATGTAATATGTTTATATAGAAAGGTTCTCTAGTCCTGGCTATTCTTTATTTTACCTCAAATGTTTACTTGTAACAGGTCTTTCCAATAGAGTAGAATTATGGTCATATAATTGCACTGTGCAAGGGATCAAGCTCTGTTATGCAGAACTACATCAAACTAAGTACATATGTTTCTCCACCCTCTATTTTGCAAGAGTCCTTAAAGAATTCTAGGAGGCATAAGTCACCTTTCAAAAGTCATTACTTGTTTCTCCCTAATGTATTAGGTTTGTCTAGGTGGTTTATGACTCCTCCATTAATGGATTCTTTTTGTTTTGTTTTGTGTGAGAACATTTTTCCCTAACACCAGGATAAAGCATGGCAGGCAGTAATTTCTTGGATCATCTTTAGCACCTCTTTAAAAAGAAGTACAATGTTGTCAGCTCTCTCGCTCTCTGGTTTAATAGCTATTTAATGATGAAAGGTCTAATCCTGATTCCTTTGTCACTAGTTGAAGACTCATTAAATTTAGTGAGAGCAGAATACAATTTTAATTGCATAGTTTTCCTACCAGCACTCTTCATTTTTCCTTTGATTTCACTGGGATTCTTGGGCAAATGCCATAGGTGATTGGTGGCTTATTTTAACTTAATTTCTCACATTGGAACATTTCCTTTGCTTACCTATTTGCACTTAATTGTGGATAAAGTCTCATATTTTCAACAGTACATGATATAAATTATGTGGTTTCAACCTCTACAAGCTTGAGTTACAGAACAGATGATACGTGTTGCTTGACAAGGAAGCAAAATTTGCTCCAAATCATTACTTGCCAGAGTTCAGCAAATTAAACTATTAAGAATATTAGCAGATATCAAGCCTTTGGAATTTCTCTTTATGTATTACAGAATATTTTTAAAGCTAAAATTAATCTTCTCATCACATGACATAGTCAAGTATGCGTCACTAGGTATTATGATCCAATTATAAGAGGTGCCTCTGCCCAAATCAAGGTGCAAACAAGACCATATGCCAAGGTCAATACTATGGATTTTGTTTAATATTAAATGTGACACAGAGAGATGAAAAGATAGGGGGAGAGAGAGAGAGGAAAAGGAGGAGAAAAAAAGTGAGAGAGACATGCAACACATGTTACCAACGTGTCGATTCCTGTGTCATCCCTCTGGTCCTTCTTCCCCCTGGGTCTTGGTTTTGGGATTCCAGAGTTATTCTTCTGGAGATACCACTTTTCCACAGTCCAAGTCCTGGGTATCCATAGGACATAAATGCTATGCCCATAACTTGACATGGCATGTTATGAGCATTTGCTTCCTTTCCCTCAGTTTGCCATGGTGGCATTTTTTTTGTCTGGATGTGTTACCCAGATCTGCTTCACCAGGCCTAGAATTAATATTTTCCTGTTGTCACCATTTGCGTTTACAAGTTCTGTTGTGGTGGCTTATTTTATGAGAATTTCCTTCTTTGGTACTGTTTTGAGACATCCAACTGCTTTGTTTAGGTCCTCATACTAGGTACTGGTTACACTGATACTGCTGGATACGTGAACTCCGGGTAATAATCAGTACTTTCAAAATCAAAAAGAAAAGTCTATTCTGTTTTCTTATTGCACAGTACTTGATCTAAATCTCCTATAGGCTTGGTGTCATGCATTTTTTATTGTTAAGTTGTAGTTGCCATTCTGTATTTATGAGGGTGCCTTGGCTTTTTTTTTTGTTTACTTTTTGGCTTTATAAATAAGATGAAGTCTGTGCTGTAGTCCACATTACTGCTACATCATTACTACAAGAAACTGTGAATTTATGTTACATTTGTGGAATAGGAAAATGTAAGGAACTTCAGCCAGTGGCCTGTTGGATGTGAAATTTCACATGAATAGAATAGAATCCAGCCTTTTTTATGAAGTCAATGAGATGGTGCATCCCAAAAAAACCCTTCAAACTGAACCAGAGTCCATTCAATGTAGGCAGTCAAAACATGTATCTTGTAGTGGTGTGAAAACATGATATGCGACAGTGTTGACACAGCCATTTTTGAGGCATTGGATAATGTTTACATCAACAGATTTTAAAGTTTGGTTTGATTGAAAGTGTCCTAGATACAGTCCTGTGAAAATAGAAGTACAGATGTGTTATTTTTAAGGGAACATGTCAAATTATGTGCCCCATCCCTGGAAGTGTTTAAGGCAGTAGAAGGTGTTCCTGCTCATGGCAGGGGTTTGGAAATAGATGATTTTAAGGTCCTTTCAAATCCAAACAATTATAAGATTCTATGATTTGAGAGGATCATAGGTTTGCTGAAAGCAAACTCAGGTAACAATGGTCAATTCTGTCACTGGCAGGGAACAAAGATGACATTGTTCTTGGCATTGGATCATGAAGTCATGCTGGAAGCCCTGTTAGTTTAGGTACCTCAAAGCCTCCAGAATTTGTCCAGCTAGGAATTCTCTGGCACCAACAAGGAATTCTCTATTAAAATACCAATGTCACAATCATCTACTCACAAACTATTGAGATAGTCACAAAAACATAATAACAGCAACAACAACAATAATAATCACCAAGCAGAATCGTTTGCATCTGGCCAAATCCAGGATCGATATTTTAGAAGACCCAATGAAAATATTTAGGAACTAGAAAAAGTATCTCCTGCAATAATGAGGGAGAAGTAAAACAAAATAAAACAAAGAGTTACTAAGACCAGAATATATCAATATTACTGTTTTATATATATATATAAAGCATGCTTAAGATTAATGTGGACATTAACTCTCACTGATATGATGTAGATAAACAGTTAATTACATGTGCCGTTTCTGTATTAAAACTATGGAATCTGTGATGACTGATGAAATTACTTTAGCTACTTTAGAATTAAATAACCTGAATACATAAAGGTGTAGGTACTTTCCCAAGTCTGTCACATATTTCCTTTACAACTCTGAGCAGCACACAGAGGATAATACTACATAGTCCTTGCTGATGAACTTCCAAACCAACTTCTTAGAGGGCTTTAATAGTGCTTCTCAGGCAAGAAGCTACTCCTGGGAGTTCATTCCTTTATCTTGCTTAGTCTCATCTTTCCTTTGAAAAATAGAAGCAGTAATACTGCTGTGAACCATAAAATCCTCAAAGAAACATTTGCGAGTTTTCAGACAGTATTTTAAGTTTGCATTTGCATCAAAGACAGACGCTTATTTTGTTTGGTTTTATGCATATTTAAACAAAAAGTGGCTTTATCTTGATATCTTAAAATTTAAAGGGGATAGAACTGGCACATACAACTTACTGAAGAAATAAAAGATTATCTAATAAGCAGAGGGCACTTTACTTTCACTGCAGAGCCTTTCATCTGAGGAGCTGTGAATAAACGTACAAGTTTTTTAAACTACCTTTCACTTACTATTAAGGAAAAATATTAAGGAAGTTAGGGAAAAAAAATATGTTGTGGCCTCATACGTTTTTAAAGGGAGATAAGAGAGTGACATGGAAAGTGTGAAGACATGAAATCAAAGTTAAAAGCTGTGTAACTGCAGCAATATCAGCACTTGTCAACAGCTTAATAATGCATGTAAGTGAAAAGGTAGAAAATATGAGCAGAATAAGGAATGATAATCTTGTAAATTGCTATTTCTGGCATAATTCTGTTAAAAATAATGTCTATTCATAAACTGTATACTTTGTGCTACTTTCCAAGTAAATATTAAAATTCACCTTGGATTGTCAACGGACTGATGTATTTTTGTGATTTAACAAGTATTCACCAGTAATTTCTTAGGGAGGATGAGAAGTGAATGAAAAGCTCAAATGAACTCAGTAACACAGTTTCTGCTGTTTTCATGGCTACTGGGGAAATATTTATCCACTTACAAACAATAAAATAAAATTGGCTTCTTTAGCCTTTCTCTGCTAGACATCTTTAATTTCAACTTAATCTAATTTGCATACATTATTTTTATCTTTTATACACAGCAGCCAAGCAACAGCACTGTGGAAGTCAATCTAAAAGCCTTTTATTACATTACGGCTTAATTTCTTATTTACTACGCTTGCTAAATTATATTTTTGAACAAAACTGGCAGCTACTCTCTCAATTGACCAGAATGTTGTATTTTTTAATGATTGAAGCTGGAAACAGCTAGAAGCTATTGTTTTAAACATAACCTTAACTTTGTTTGCATAGTAAGTAAATGGCTATGCTGACTGCTAACCGAACAAGATTGAAGACGGTAGGCAATAACAAGAAACTGACATGAATGCCCTGAAGACATTTAGTCAAACAAGCCAAGTTAAAGTCCTTTTATCCTAAGAAATTGCTTCAAGAAAATTTAGATCCAAAATATTTATTTAGTGAATTACTCTCTACTGACTGTTGAGATGTTATGGAAGCTGATTCCAGTTTAAAGGAGCCAGAAATTTAAAAGAATCACTGCAGGGGGATATGATAACAGAGTACCCCAGTATGTTCATCACATAGGCACAGTGCAGAGAGGTATATCTTTTCCTTGTTATCCATTATTCTTCTGATATAATTTGGTTATTATATTCTGGACTACTGAAGAAACAGAGTTTGGTGAAGATCTCAGTATAGTTTATGAAGTGTGGAATTAAGAATACTGAAGAAAACCTCAAGACTGAGAGACAGATTTCAGTCTGTCTGTGTTAATTTCTCTGAGTGACTGGCATGTGGTAGATAGATTCAAGGATGCATCTTGATTCTTTGTAAGCATTGCATTCCACAATCAAGAAAAACAATCTGACTGGCTGTCATGATTTTTAACTGTAAACATAATGAAGAAAAAAAAATTTGATGATTTGGTCCTCTGAGAGTTAGTTTACCTTCCACCTGCTGGATTTTGTGTCTTGCTGATTATTAATTTGCTGACATAATTATTACAACTGCAAAATGTTCTGGAATCATTGAAGCCCCTCTATCAAACATCCTTGCATGGATGAATATCTTGTTGACAACTACTGCATTCAAAATAATGCTAAATTTTTGTTTAAATACTTATTAATTTCTTTGTTTTTATAGAGTACCTTTTCATTCGTACTTGTATTAATCGAAATACACATACTGATTTTAATATTTCTAGTAGCCTCCTCTTCTACTCCATAGGGAAGTTTTCTCAAAACTAAGCTCCTGTATTTCTACAAGTCTTAATTACAGTTTTATATTTCATAGTCCATGTTCCAACACAGAATTATGGTTCAAGGCTGGGATGCTGGTGAAATAACTTTCTTCAGTTCGCATAGTTTTGTATTTTATAAACTTCAATAATTTCAAATTTAGTGATTTGAGGTGGTAGTAAAAACTCTTTAAGCATTTAAGTTGCTAAATAGATAATAATTAGAATCCAAAATAAGTAATCTGGTGTCTACTCTAATCTAGATACAGACATCAATACCATAATTATCTACGTTTGAACTAGCCATCCTGCATTCATATGATAGTTAATATGGAGAAATAAGCACTTTTTGGGTATGATTAATCTGACCTGTTGTATGTCTGATTTAGAATAAAATAAATTACTCTCTAGAAAGTGCTTAATCTTTTCCATTTGCTCTAAATGGAATTTAGGATGACTAGCTGAAGAGTCAGTATCTATTTTTGGTGGGTGAATATCATCATGAGTGCTTGTTGCTACGAAAGGAAGATGCATATTATGAGGAGAGACGTAAGAGAGACCATTTTCCACTCACACACAACATTTAAGAAAAGAAATACAGCAAAAATTCATATTTCTTTTCTAGTTTACTTTGCAAATATGTTAATTTGAATTCTTCATGGATTTATTTTGGAAAATTGTATATGAATCTTACAAATTACAGATATGAAAGACGTAATTAAAGGATGAGTATTTATTTTTTGAATTGCTGAATTCTTTTATGATAATTTACTCTTTAAATTCTTGTTTATTTAGTCCATGACTGCAGCTGTAATGCTCTCCTAGAACCAGATTTTGGTAATTAGAAGCCTTCATCCAATTTCCAGTGTTTCAGTTTATCCTCAATTTTTTAGTTATCTTTGTGTATTGCATAACATCAAAGAGAGATACATATCTGAGATGTCATTACAGAAGAGTAGTTCACAGATGTCAAATAAGATTTCAATCAGGTATTTTAAAGCAGTACCTCAAATTTGATTACAGTCTACAAAGTTCTGTGCTGATATTTGTGATATCTGCTTTGGAAGGAAGATTGTTAATTGTACCAAATTTAGCCTGTCAAAATCTTCGGGTTTTACAATCATCTAAAATGAATGTTCTTTTTACAACATTAACTCTTATCATGAACAACACATTTAGCATGTACTGCTCCATTACCATTGATTTTTCCTTTCTTTGGAACATTTGTAGCACTGAGTCTGCAGTACCACATCATTCATTCAGGTTTTTTAATATTATGTCCTGGTGTGACTGTATGATACTGTTTTCCCTAATTAAAAGAGAAATAATATAATTTCAGATTGGCTTGACTGGCGCAAAACAAAAAAAAATCATGCAGCAGAAGTCTATTTAGGATGCCATACAGGATAATTAGTATTTTTAAAAACGATGAAAAGGTACAGTGTATGAATACAGATGTAGGAATAACATTGCAGGAGATAGCTATAAAAATTATCATTAGTGTTTGAAGCTGCAAAAACTCTTGGATTTGTTCAAAGACAAGATTTCCTGTGGCAACTCTGACATTTTCCTATGCATCACAACATGTGTGAAGTACAAATTAAGGCAGGTGTTAACATCTCAGGAGTGGTTTGTGTTAAATTCCTTAGATTTTAAATATAGATTGTTTTGTCCCAGGCTAGAGATAATTGATTTGATAGTCGGGTAACTGTACTACTAAGACCATCAGGCTATAATTCTCAGAGACTGAAATATCAAAAATAAGATATATGTTCATGTAACTCAGGTTGATCACAGTAATTCAAAATTGTCTCAGTATCAGGTCCAAAAAAGGGAATTAAATTAATCAACACTCTTCTGTGAAAATATATGTCTACGAAATTTTAACAAATCTGATTTAGTCACAGTTTGACTAGCTCATTATATTTGCTTCACTACCGACTTTTGATTTACATAAATGTTCGCTACAGTTTTAATTGCATTTTCCTTCATGTTACATTTTACTGCTACAATCTATGGCTGTAATTGAAAAGGACTTAATTTTTAATCAGGGCTGTTTTATGTAGAAAATTATGTATCACTTTAATGTGACAGAAATTTGCTGTGTTGGATAGAACTCCTGAAATGTAAATGCAAAGATTGCATCTATAAAGTATAAGACTGACAACCAGTAGGGCTACAGCCAAGTGTACAGACAGACAGTCCTCTCTGGTTGGTTAAGAAATGTTTGATGAAAAGATTTTAGCCACAAATTTTAAACTGAAAGTTAGGACATTGCTCTACAAGGCAAGCAAATTTAGAAATACTTTTAAGTCTACATAGTTTGTCTAAACGGTGCCTTATGGGGCAATCCCCAAACTCACATCAGACAATGGAATTGCAGTGATTTTCTGCATCACAAATAACTGCACTGGAGTAACCTAAAACCAGAATTGCTCATAGGTTGATGCTGAATATATTATTTTTTTCTAGAAGCAGCTCCCGGGGATTCAGCCATCAATGTCTTCTTCCTCCATTCTGGACAGCCCCAGCTGCACTACATGAAAACAAATGTGAATTTCTGACAATGCTCTGAATTAGCTTTATCTGTATAGAATTATGCATTCAATATTTTGCATATGCTGTCCAGAATATATTTTTGCAGATAAACCTTTGGGAGTTTATTGATAAACTTAACATTTTAACTTTACATTTCCATTCAACATATTGTATTATTAATATTCCACTTGAAAGTTATTGAGTTTACTAATGTTCAGTCTTAGTCAAAATTGGGTCAACAGAACGTCCTTTTGATGCATTTGCTCTTTGTGTAATAGAAACATTCATTTTATAGCTTTGAAATACTTTATCCTCTGGATCAAAATGAACCATTTTTAATCTAAAACACCTTCACAGTACTTTTAAAGCAGCAGCCATAAACTGCAGCAGAACTACCCGATACAGAATATAGCTTTCTACTTGTTAAAACTATCCTAATGTACTGCATATGACCATTGAAACAGGGAAAGAAATAATTTGCAGTTCTCTGAAACTACTGCTTGAGAATTTATAGAATATCTTCAGTGAAATAAAACTACACAAAATACGATTGCATTTTTTCCTACTAATGAAATGCATTCTTTATTCCTTTGGCCTTGTGAAGGGTATCCTCCTTACTAGCCTGATGTGTGAAACATGCCAGGAGGAATAGCAGCTATGTATGTCCTTAAACAGATCTGATAGCTCAGACACTATAGACTGTCTAATATTTCGACATTTATGTGAAAAGAAAAGACTGTGGAGAATCTACTAGCACGCTGCCTAGTGCAGTCCTTCCACTACTCATAGTTCCCTGAACAACACCCAACTCCTCATGTTTTAAATCCGAAAAAGAGGAGTTTCATTATAAAGACTGTAAGGCAGGCAGATATGTAATATTAATCATTTAGAATGAGAAAATGAGAAGCAGAAAGATTTGTCAGTCAGTGACTGACCTCAGCAAACTGAACAAATTGATTGTGTGTTGTGACCCCTCTCTACTTAAGCTGAGGACAAGAATAGGAATAAGAAAACACCCTTATGTATAGACTTTTTTCAAATAAAAAACCTCAGAGTCCTTCCCTTCAAGATGGAAGTAGCCAAAATTAGTCATAGGTATTAAGCAGCTATCTTTCAGATATTCAAATTTCAGATGACAATAGCTCATGCAAGTAACAGGTGTATTGACCTGCTTCAACATTTCAGCATCCTTGAACAGCAAGGGGAAATGAAGATTTTACTGAACAGATCTGAGAACAGAGCTCTGGAATACTGCATGCACTTCTGGATGAGTTTAAGTCATAGATGTATTTATCCCTTGTTGATTTTTTTTTCCCACATCTGGTATGAATGAAAAAGTTATTCAGTGTGAAGCTAGCATTTATACTTACTTGGACATATATGCAGAGTATATATATTTTTTATGTACATTTCAGTACATTTCAGCTGCAGAAAGCAGGTGATGAGTTTGCACATTATTACAAAACCACAAAAGTCATCTTTATGTTCTAGTCATAGAAGCTCAGTAAGATGTGAAAGTTTTGAAGCATATGAATATTCATTTCACAGGGAATTTTCCAATGTAAAGGTAATCATACTTTGTTCCAAACAATCAAAACACACAAAACAAACAACTCAAGAAACAAAGGCAAACATATTTCTCCAGGTCAAATTTGAAAAAAAAAAAAAAAAAACCAAAAACCAACACAAAAATCCGATTTTTATTTCAACATGCAATCACTCCCTCTTATCTTCTTTTAAACACATGTATGTCTTTGGTATAATTATGTAAGCATTTATATGTGATTAAACCAATTAAACCAATTAATTACATTTCTCAATACTCTGACATTCCTGATGGTTATAATTACTAAACTAACTGGAAGAAACCTAAATACCTTCAAAATAAAGTCATCAGTGATCCACAAATGAAATAGGGAAATTCAGCAGATCATGATTACAGCAGTGAGAGAGAAAAACAAGGCAATAGTGAATCAAATGTTGAATTAGTAAATGTTGAATTCACTGAAAGTATTGCTAAGCTATTATTGTTTGGGGATAAAAGAAAGAGCTGGATATATGCATAACACCATCAGTTTCCATGAGCTGGATGCTGTGTGCTTTCTGCGCACACCGGCAGTAGTAGCATCCCACGCTTTGTGCTGGAAGAGGTTTTTTACAAGCTTTATGCAAATCTCCTGACCCTCCAACCACTGCACATTCTTCAAACGGACACCTACCTTCAAAAGTGACAGCAAACAATAATGTAACAAATGAGCCTGCAGTCTGCACATGTGCAACATACTTTACCTAGAATATTTGGATGTGATAGAATTAAATTGACCTCTGTGACAAGGACACCTTAATCAAAAGAGATGGAATCAAAGGGTAGGTGAAGAGAGGGAGCACAATCCTGATGGGTCCTGTGTTCTACCTTAGCTGCCTCTTGGGCTAGGACATTTAATCATTCTGTCAACATTTGCTGTGTCTCTCTTTATGCTGATACTCACATTTTCTTGACTGAAAGAATGCTAAAATATCTTCTGTTATGTTTATATAAAGGAGAGGCAAAAACTAGTTGGAGAATTATCTTACAGTGAGGTTTTAACTTTTATTTTTTTATTTATAATTTTTTTAAATGCTGTACTGCCTAGTGTAACTCTGAAGTTCCTTGTAGCTCGTTAGCTGCCACTCTCTTATGCTAAGACAGACATAACAAAGCCTCTCTCCTTGCTCCCCAAGGACACCCAGACTGTCCTAGGCCCAAAAGTGTAAACCAACATCTCGGGGAAGGGGAGAAAGTTTGGGGAAATTACATCATTAGCTAAAGTTTTAATTGGCTAATTTATGCTGATATGCAAATGGACCAAGCCTATAAAGGCGTGGAGAACTCTTGACCTGTTGTCTTCCTTGGGATCCACTGGGTGTAACCTTTGAAGGCCTTTCAAATAAAAACCTTCTTTATTCCCTTATTCCTGTCTAGTTTCTGTTTTTAAGCAGCCGTTTAAGGCATCAATAGTCTGCTATGATTAGCCTTGAGGTAGGCTGTACAAAACTTTAACCAATATTGCTAGTGGCATTAAAAATGTTTTGCTTAGGCTTTGCTTTCACATACCATAAAATTTAATCTGTCTTAGCTTGTTTTGGGATTTTTTTTCTTCTTTTTAAAAGAAGAAGATAAATTTTACACTTCTTACTTGTTTTTGTTAATGAAAATATTATCGAGAAAAACAATAATCAAACCTTTCTCACTGGTCTGGCCATTGCAGGTAATGTAGAAATTAATGATTTCCTGCTTGCTTTTACATGAACATAGTCAACACCCTGTGAAATCTTTATGATTTCTTAATTGCAGCAATAAAATTTTAAAAAGTGCTACAGGTTACCCTTTATATTTTTCTTGACGGGCTTTTGGCAACACATATTTAAATTAAAGGGGAAAAAAAGTACTCTCATAAGTATGTAAAATCACCAGTTGATGGAGACACACACTTCTTACAAACAGGCATTTAAGAGATGCCCTTCATGACTGAGGACTTAGGAAAGAGCTTAATTTTGCATTTACGGTTGTTTTCTGAAATGATAGAGTAATTCAGTTAGCACACCTTTGACACTTTCTCTGTGGTGAGTGTTCAAGACAAGCTTTTACAATAAACATGCAAGATAAAATGTATAGATAAAACACAGCTTGGCTAGTTTTGAGATTACAGCCCAGAGTCAGAAGGGAAGTAAGGATATCAGAATGGTGCTCCAGTTCTGACTGCTGGGTTGCTCTGCAACTATAAAGTCCCATATGGGTTTGCACCCATCAAAGCCCTGGTGACAAGGCATACAGCAACCAAAGAAGACCAAAGTGTATCTCCTTTGCTAAAGTAAAAGTAATATTGATTAGTCGTATGGTACTTCAGCTTTCTATCATGTAAGTAGTCTGCAGCTTAATATTTTTACTTTAAATAATTCAAAACTGTTCCAAGGAATTATTGGATCTGAATTATCGCTGTTATCTTATTCCCCCCTTTTACTTCCTACTTTTTTATACCACATGTCATCTTAAAAAATTACATAAACTATATGCTTCCTTTTAATCTTGTTCGCTTATTAAGAGGGCAAAAAACCCCAGTTATTAAAGGGATCCACATGCCCACAGAAATGTTTTTTTGCAGAAATATATTCCATCTTGCAGACAGATGTGATAGTAAATCCCAAGCATTCGAAGTCAGTATACTCCCTCAACAAAATGAAAAGATTTTCTTAAAATAATTTATTTTTTTCTTTGTGATTTTTAATTACTGAGTTATCACTCTTCCACTAGGCCCTGATATCTTCCTGTTCTTTGTAATAATGTAAGCCAAGTATTTTATTAAAAGACAAATTTGTCACATTTTCTGTTGAGACTGGATGTATGGATTCAGGAAAGAAAACCATCAATTTTTCAAACTTAAAAAAAATGTTATTATAATTCTTAATAGATAAAAGCTATAATGCAGAGGTGCTATAAATACCAGATAGTATAAATAGTAAATGCAAAAAAACAGGTCTGCATGTGATTAACTTGCTGAATAAAGAGACCTGTTTGATTATTTGTCTTGTAGAAAGGACATAACTGTTTCTAACAGTTTGAATATAAATTTTAGATTTAATTGATGTTTTCTATAGCTAATTATGATGAATTTTTTTTGGCATTATGGCATTTGTATGGAAAAAAATCCTAAAGAAGAATAGCAGTATGGGTAACAGAGATGAAGAAAAAAGACCATATTGAGAGGTTCTGCTGATGGGGAAGATTGTGCCCACTGCCACAGACTTGCAGTCCTAGATACCTTGGAAGTTTTTCTCTTGAAAATTTCTTCTGGGGAAGGAAAAGCAAAATCAACAGCAGAAGCATTAAGGAAAGCAATTTCATTTGAGGAGTGTTTCTAAAACTCTTGTTTAGATTCAGTTCAATTTAGTGTTTCACATTAGCAGCTGCTAAATGCCTCCCATGTGTCAAAGTATTTGGATTTAATTTAATTTGAATGTCTATCTCCCTGCAATAATTAAATGAATAGCAAGTCAACTTAAAGGAACATTGTGTAGTAGACAAAAATCACAAAAGAAGTTGAATTGCATTAAATAAATTGTAATATTGATCAACATAAACCAGTATTGAGTTTAGTATTGGACTCCATGACTCATTTGTTTAACTTTCTTTATTAGGTCTTTAAATAGATTGTAAAGGATAGGAGAAATTAAAATTCCATTGAAGAATTTTAGTTTGAGAAAACAGTTGGTTTTTTGTTTATTTTAGTACCGTAAACTATTTCAGCATTATGTCATCAACTCTAGGGATTATCTTCCTTTGGAAACTGTGTACGAGTATTCTAGTGTGTGCATAGAAATATGTTTTAATAGAAGTCACAAATTACTTGTAGAAGTGGAATAGAAGTCCACAAGTGAAATGGACTTGCTGAGACTACTGGTTTTGTTGTTATAAGAATCATCCTATAATGCTGATGATCAGTTGAGGACAATAACTTCGTCATCAGAAGTTATCATAACATCATCATCAACATGAGTGGAAGAGATCAAAGGGTTGTGATCGGTGGAGTAGAATACAATTGGAGGCCTGCAGTGAGTGGTGTTCCCCAGGGATCAATACTGGGTCCAGTCTTATTCAATTTGTCAACAACCTGGATGAAGAGAGAGAATGTACATAAGCAAGTTTGCTGATGATATGAAACTAGGGAGGGGTGGCTGACACTCCTGAAGGCTGGGCTCCCATTCAGAGGGACCTAGATAGGCTGGATAACTGGGCGAAGAGAAACCTACTCAAGTTCAGTAAAGGTAAGTGTAGGGTCCTGCATCTGGGGAGGAATAACCCCAAGTACCAGTACAGGCTGGGGGCTGACCTACTGGAGACCAGCTCTGCTCAGAAGGACCAGGGAGTACTGTATTGGTGGATGAATAGTTGTCCATGAGCCGTGTGTTGGTTTAACAAAGCATGGTTTGTGGTGGCAGGAAAAAAACTGCTCAAAAGTTCCATGTCCGGCACAGAGCCAATTGCTGAAGGCTCTGATGATGGGCAGGTTACTAGCCCAATTAGACAAGTTGGTAACACCTGTGTGAGGACATATTTAAGAAAGGAAAACCACGGGAAGCTCTCTTTCTTCTCCGAAAGGGTGGTGAGGCAGCTGCCGGAGCCCGGTGGGAGGCCATCCTGAGGCTTGGACCACACATCTGGGGTGTGGTCAGGGCCCTCCTGAGGCCGAGACTGCACGGCAAGGGCCAGCCATGAGGTGCCCGCAGCCACCACGTGCCCAGTAGTGCAAGACATGGTGAGCAGTTCCCCAGGGTGGAGCCTGGACGAGATCAACCTCTCAATTGCAACTTACGGACACCAACTTTCTTCCAAGTCAGAGGAAAAGGAAAAGTGAGGACACGTGAGGAAAACCAACATGGCGACACCGAGGTCAGTGAAAAAAAAGAGAGGGAGGAGGTGCTCCAAGTGCCAGAGCTGAGATTCTCCTGCGAGCCATGGTGAGGACTATAATACAACAAACTGTTTACCTATAGTTCACGAGGTGCATGGGATGTGCCGAGATGCATGTGCAGCCCCTGAAGAAGTGCACTCACTCTGGAGCGTGTGGATGCTGAAAAGCTGTAACCTAGTGAGGAACTCAAACAGAGAGAGATGACCTTTGCTTTCAGAGATCGAGGAAGAGATGACCTTTGCTTCCAAACTAGAACAGCTCCTCCTTGAAAGACAAAACTCCATGAACTAAAATGACCCATGCTAGGCAGTTTTGGGAAGACTGTGGGTGTGATTTCACTTTGCAGCAGGTTTGGGCAGGACTGCTGCTGGTGGAAGTTAAAACCACACTAGAAAAGTTTGCAGAGAACTATCTCCTGTGGGAAGGATCCCAGGGCACAGCAGAAGAAACTCTTTTTCTTAAGCATACTGAAGAAAGACTTTTAAGAGGTAAAATACTTACCCAAACCCCATGTCTTGTTTTCTTGTGCAGTCGGTAGAAGGAGGGATTAGGAAAGAAAGGTTTTCTGAAAGTTCGCTTTGGTTCTCATTACCCTTTTTACTTTTAATTCTGTTAATAATAAATCTCCTTTATACCGTTTAAGTTTTGAACCTGTTTTGCCTTAAAGGTTGGGTTTTTTTTTCAATAATCCTTACCTCAACTCATGAAAATGGAGTTTTAATTTCCCCTCATCTGTTTAACTCTAACAGAGGAAAGTGAGCGAGTAGTTTCTCGTGGGTGCCTGGCACTTAGCCAGCCTCAAACCCCGACAAGCCATCAGTTGCCCTTGCAGCCAGGAGGGCCGATGGTATCCTGGGGTGTATTGGGAAGAGTGTGGCCAGCAGGTCAAGGGAGGTGATCCTGCCCCTCTACTCAGCCCTGGCAAGGCCACATCTGGAATATTGTCTTCAGTTGCGGTCTCCACGGTTCAAAAAATACAAGGAGCTCCCAGAGTTTAACCTGCATTACGTGATGCTGCCCTGAAAGTGGGGTGAACTAGATGATCTCCAGAAGTCCCTTCCAAACCCAATAGTTCTGTAATTCCATGATAGAGAAAACACTGCAACTTCCTTACTTGAAATTAGGTATTGCATTAATGCACCTCCGGTAGTCTTTATCTTACTGGTACAGAACAACTGGTTTTGTATATTGAATAATGTTCATTCTCTCAATTTCATAATCATTTTATTCATCTATTGTTTGTTTAAAAGTCCGATGTCTGAAATGATTATATCAATTAACAGCACTGCCTTAATGTAAACTGAAAAAAAAACAAGAAGTAAAATCAAACCCTAAAAAACTCCAAACTGCCAACAAATTCTAGGGACAAATAGTTTAAATGAGCCTACATTATGTGTATTTACATGTACACATATAAGTTTGTACATGTGTGTGAAAACAGAGGAAATTAACTTACAAATTCTTGCTAGAATAATTTGTTCATTTCTGACATGTGGAATAACTGAAAATCTTTCAAAAATATTAACGGCAATGATCACAAGGATCTATCAAGCATGACTTGCTTAAACACATCAATGTTTAAGAGGCATTTGAACAATGGGAAGGCCGATGATCAGCAAAAAATACCTTCAAAAGTACAAGCAAACAAAAAAACATAGATAAAAATAAAAGGAACCTTTCACCTTCTCCAAATAGACTGAGAAGTGATAGGGTTAGAATTCACTGAAAGAGATTGATCCAAAAGATATTCTAGTGACCAGGAGAGATGAGAACTCACCATTTCAGGAGTGTTATGAGATCTGTATTCCTTACACTTTCTAACAGTAATTCAGACAAGTATTTTTTGTGCATGGTTGGATATAGCTGATCATATCTTTGCGTAGGGCGCAGAGTAGGTGTCTACCCTGAATTCCTTCCCAGGTCCACTTTCCACACATCTATAAACCAATAAGTAAAAAAGACCCTGAATAAGCCATTTTTGTGTGCATCTGACTAGTTCTTTTATATTACATTTTTCAAAAAAACCCCTAAAAACCAAACAAACAACACCCCTGCCCCCAAACCCAAAGGAAAAAATATTTAAAATAAACCTAAAACCAATCTCAACCCACTAAAAATAAGAAACCAGTTTTGTTGAACATATGTATTAAAAATTCCAAGACATTTTTAAACAGAGAAAGCTTGAGGAGATGAGATCATAAAAAATATAAATGAACAATTTATAATTTTCTTTGCCTATTGTATCCTTGACAGGTGGGTCAAGGATACAATAGGCTTCAGCATATTCTACAGTTTTTAGATTATGAAAAACTATGGTAAGAGAAAACTCTGGTTCTTCATTACCTTCTTCTTCCATCCCCATGATAGTTGGACTCTTTTTCCTGTTACTCTTTTTCAGCCTCTCTGCTCCGTGAGTACTCCAAATCCCTGGTGTTACTGAGCCCTTTTCACACTTCCTATCATTATGCTTTGTGTAGTTTTCACCCTTCAGGCTTTGGAGCTTCTCTCCTGGGGCATACCTCTTTGTTCAGCAAAGAAGATACAATTTCTCTAGAGGTTTTCTTTTGTCACAGCCACTCTTTTTTAAAGGAAAAATACACAAAAACAATTCTGAAGGTATCATTGTTTATAAAAGAACCTCAAAAGAACATGGAATTTTTCTGAACTGAATTATAACTCACAGAGGAAGAACTTTTGAGAGTAAGAAGTTAGACAAATATAGGTGACTATATTATTGATATGTTCCTAGCAATCCTGATTTCCTGGATAAGTTTGCCCTGTATGCCAAGGGTCTACATTCTACCCACCTTTACACTTTGTCTGGTGTTCATCTTAGTGAAAGAAAGGGATACAGTGATGCCTTAGGTTTTAACTTTCATATTTTTCAAATCCTGTACTGCCTAGTGTGTAACTCTGAAGTTTCTTGTAGCCTGTTAACTTCTGCTCTCTCATGCTAGTTAGACATAACAAAGCCTCGCCAGGACTGCTCTCCAAGGACCCTCAGACTGTCCTAGGCTCAAAATGTGTAAACTGAAATCTTAGAAGCGGGTAAGATTGGGGAAATTACATCATTAACTGAAGCTTTAATTGGAAAATTACCCTGATGTGCAAATGAACCAAACACATAAACATGTGAAAAACTTGTGACTCATCCATCTTGGCAGTAGCCTCTGGACCTCTCAAATGTATTTGAAGGCCCTTCAAATAAATACCTACCTTTATTCCCTTATTCCTCTCTAGTCTCTGATTTTTAGTTGGCCATCTCAGGCATCAACAAGCATAATCTTGAGTGGTGGGATCAATTCTTTGAAAGCATCTAAATGCTTTTCTAGAATCAATAAATGGAGAAGGTACTAATTTAGATGCATTAGTACTTATTCTGTAAGTTTTCAGAAATTATTACCTATGTTTAAAAAAATCCACACAAGACCTCACAGAAACAGTGTGGTTTTAAGCAGAATAAGTTTCTCTTTCTGACTAATACAAAGCTAAGCATCTGAAACTTTCGTGTTCTAAATAAGGTGAGCTTCCTTCTATTCTTGTGTTGAATATTTGAGCAAAGATAAAGTGTCTTCAGATGGGATTTGTAAGTGGGATATCAAGGCATGTAGCCATATGTCAGAGACTGAAAATAGTTCATGCCTCAAATATTGATATGAAGTTTTGCTCATTTTAAAGAATCTACGACCAAGAAGCCTCCCTGAAGACTGGGACCTTGGATTGGAAAGTCAAACTGCTGATTAGATAAAGGGAAACTCTATTGTTCAGTCATCTCAGGTGCAGGGAAAGGTTTGCATCCTCCAAAAGGCCAAAGCCACCAGCTGGGCTGAGGAGCATCCCTGGCTGAGTTTGGGGTGGGGGCAGAGCACAGCTCACAGGAGCCAGGTTTGGGGTGGGGGGAGAGCACAGCTCACAGGAGCCAGGTTTGGGATGGGGGCAGAGCACAGCTCACAGGAGCCAGGTTTACACAGACTCCCCCCAGCTGAGGGGGCAGGAGGAGATTTTGGGTGTGTGGTGTAACCTCTGGCCAGAGGCACTGAACACCCATCTTCCCTTACACAAACAGGCCCAGCTGTGGCACCCCAACCCCACAGGCCACATCCACAGAACTCTCAGGTGCGAGGCAGCTGAGGGGAGTCACAATCCATCAAAGACCCCCAAAGTGCTGGGCCTTGCACCCCAGGGCTGCACGTGATGGAACAGACCCAGAGTCTGCTGTGAGAGACTGTCCCCTCCCCAGGGGGACATGCCTGGACATTGACACCTGGCTGGAGGGGGTATAAACCCAGGGGATTCTGTGCCTTTTGGGGGGACCTTCACCACCAAGAAGAGCAGCTGGAGAGGATCAATGGAACATCGTTGGGATCCACAGAGTGGTGATATTTCCCTTATTCTGTCCCTGTCTCTCTTTCTGTCCCTCCCACCTATTTTCTGCTCCCTTTCTTTTCTCTTTCTCAGACGTTTACTATACATTAAAATCCATATTTTCTTTCTCTCATATTTACTATACAATAAAACCCATATTACTGTCACTGGCATATGATCTTGTTTGCACCTTAATTTGGGCAGAGGAATTTCTAAAGAATCTTAATAATAATTGGATCTTAACACCATGGTAAGATGATAACATTAAATGATACCCTAAGACTTAAAAAAGGACCACTTCTGTTGATTCTGAGAGACCTTGTTGAGGTTTTCAACTTCAAAAAACTCATCCTTATATCTGAGCGATCAAAGGATCTGCATCTAACTGAAGTGTTAGTAAAAAAGATTATGTAACAAATGCACAAAGTTTAAGGTAAAAAGATGTCATTTAATTTTTAAATGAATCTGCAAAGCAACTATAAAGCAGGTGTTTAAATTTTTTGTAGTTGACATGTCAATGTTGAAATAAAAAAAAACTTCTAGAATGTTTAAGTCCAGTTTTTAAAATGAGTGGTTATTAAAAATATCCTACAAATTATATATGTGATTATTTGTTAATCCGCTTGGAAATAAGTTGGCTACAGCCTATTTTTGACCAGTTTATCTAGTATAAATAGAAGTTATGAGTTATCCCCAAATAATTTGGGGTTTTTTTGTAATAGCAGTAATATGGACAGGGTAAATAAACTGTCTTTGAAACTTCTCAGTATTGCTAATAATGGCAGAAATTAGAATAAAATGAAAAAGCCTTTGATCATGTACATAAAAATGAAAAGAAAATTATTTTTTTTTTAGCACCAGTCTTACACTTGTTCTGGAGAAAAAATGTCTGCTAGTTAAAAAGAAGTCAAAAAAATATATTCCTTCATCTATAATTTCGGTTACATTTGTCTGTTTTTCAGTAGTTTGCTATTTCAAAGAAATGTTATAGCAAACCAGTAGCCTCTTCTTAAAACACTGCAGATCTTCTATACAAATAACTTTATGCAACAAGCTATGGAAAATAATAGAAGAAGCAGCATCACAAAAAAAAAGGTATATATAAAACAATATTTGTACTGGTTTTTAATTTACTTTTTTAATTAAGACAAACATAAGGGATAGAATTTGAGCTATTATTTTTATCTCATGAATTTAAATGAAAATTAAAAATTCACTGTAATGAAGTGCTAAGATAATAGGTTAACTTTGACACTGACTGAGAACTGAATGTCATCCCACTTCTTTCTAACTCTAGTCTTTAATGTAAACTTAAAGTTAATAGTGAAACTGGGACAAACGCATGTGGGTATTTTTTACTGTGCAGTATAGGAGAGACAGTTTACCCAACATAGTGTGCTCTACCTATTGTCTCTGCTGATGGAAAATATTTTCTTTTCACTGGGAAACATTGTAGCAGAAATACAGATTATTATTTTGAAGGGGCTGATTAGTAGTCCAAACACCCTGGTGCAAAGTTTGTCAATTACATAGTGAGATGTTGCAGTTTAATCTACTTTCTTATGAAGTGATGACCAATCTAAAACTTAAGGTGTGACTTATGACAAGATAAAAATACACTTATTATTATGAAACTGTTGGGAGACATAGTTAAAATTTAGCAAAAATATTTTCTAAACTAGATCTAGATTCCTACGCTTAGGGCTTGATTACTTTTTAATCTGTAGATACATTCTTTAGCACGTCTTGATTTGGCATAAGTATATTAAAATTCTGCATTGTTTTTATTTTATAGGGCATGTCTGCAATTAATATAGAACTAGATCATAA
>VZRF01001860.1:710195-738022 GCA_013396875.1 Vireo altiloquus
AGACAGTTAAACTCATGCATAGAATTCCAATTATATATGTTTTCTTCGAAACTCTGAATGCATTTCATTCACACTAGCTCAATCCAGTGGCAGTGTTTCTCTTTTCTATAAATCATCCTTACTAAATCATGGGGATTCATTGGTTAGATCCCAACACAGATTTGGAGACATAGTGTTTCTTTTCCTAAGAGGCAGTAAAAACTTTGTATTTGTTTATCATACACAGTGTCAAGCAATTCTTATTAAATATATTAATAATAATAATAATAATACTGAATCGGCTGGTCTCTTGCAAATTAGGTCAACTCACACTAGTGTATAGAGTATGAGGAATAAACATAGTGAGTTAGAGATCTGCATGTAGTCACAGGGCTAGCTAGGATCATGGAGACGTGTGGGATGGTTCCCATGACTGAGTGCTGCAATTAAGGGATGAAGGCCCTTTAGGGTTACTAAGGTTACTAAGATGAGGTGCCAGAGTTATCAATTATGTGAGAGAACACCTGGAGTGTGTGGACCCCTGCCTGGGGATGGATGAGGAGCCAACTAAAAGCTTATTTTTTAGAACTGAAGAGAAGAAAACCAAAGATATTATGGTGGGTGCCTGCTATAGGCCAATAGACTGGGAAGAACAAGTGGATCAAGACAGGAGCAGCCTCATATTCGCATGCCCTGGTCCTCAAGAGGCACTTCCACCACTCTGATATCTTCTGGAGAGGCAACACAGCAGGACATAAGCAGTACAAAAGGTTCCTAGAGTGTATTCGTGACTTCCTTTTCTATGTGGCAGAGGAGATAATAAGGAGAGATGTTCTGCAGAATCTCATGCTCACCAAGCAGTATCAGAACAGGAGATGATCCTTCCTCTTTACTGAAAAACTGATGAACCCACACCTGGGGTATCGTGTCCAGTTCAGAACGCACCAGTACGAGAGAGACGTGAGCACACGGAAGATAGTTCATCAAAGGACTACAAAGATGGTTAAAAGAACAGATTGTCCCTGGGGAGGAAAAGCTGAGAAAGATGGGACTGTTCAGTGCAAACAAGGCTCAGGGGGAAATTATCAATCAATGTGTATAAATACCTGAAGGGAGGGTGCAAAGTTGTGGAAACAAGCTCTTTGATGTGGAGCCCAGTAACAGGTTCTTGGGGTAGTTGATGCAAGAGGTTCTGTCTGAACTTCAGGGAACACTTTTTCACCATGTACATGACTGAACACTGGAACAGGATGCCCAGAGAAGTTAAGAAGTCTCCATCCTTGCAGATATCACAAACTGTCTGGACACAGTCCTGAGTAACACATTACGGGTTGTCCCCCTTTAGTGAAGGAGTTGTTGAACCATATGACCTCCAGAGGTTGCTTCCATCCTCAGACAGTCTGTGATTCTGTGAATCTCGACAGCACTTTAAAAATTTCTCTGATGCTTTACTCATTTTCTTCTGGATCTTTTATTTTACTATGTGTGTGTCTTGATGTATTAATTTAACTGAAAATAGTAGTGACAGATGTTTGTTGAATTTTGTGGTTTGGGTTTTTTTTTCTGTTGGCTTTTTCACATGCATTAAGGATCCACATTCGCAACTGCTTTACATGTTTTAAATATTCTGCAAAACACGGAGATAGTTTTTGAAAATGTTAAGTTCAGTGTTCATAATAAAGTAAGGCAGTTTGGGGCTTTTGACAATAACAACTGATTCCTTCTGCTTCAGGCTAAGTCTATCCTTCAGAGCTCTTTCAACTCATTTGCATCAGGTCAGGGAAATTACAGTGTGTGATAACTGATCATCATAGTTTTGGCAGAAACAGGCAAACCACAAATATTCCTATTTTGACAAATTTTTAGTATTACTTTCTTAAGAACAAATGGAATAAGTAAAAAATACAACTATAAATTTCAGTACTGGATTATTTTTCAAAATACTTTACAGTAAGATAGGTTTAAAAAGCTTCCAAGAATATATCTTACTTAATTATCTACAATTTCAGCTATTGAGTAGGAAAATAGGTGAATAAAAGACCAAGTAGAGATGAAAAAACCCAGTCAATCCAAATGAAAATTTTAATCCTTTATATTCTTTTTTGCTAATTATATGTGCAATTAAATATTTTTTCCTTTACTCTAAAGGAATCAGCTTTACCTCATTTTTCAAGATGTTACTCTTGCTCTTTCTGTATGCTACATAAAGGGATGAGGTGACCTCCATAGACAGAAGATATTAATGAAGAAAATATATTTATCAATAGCTACTTTATGTGGCTCATGCTCAGGACTGACCACTGACTGCAGTGGTAGAATTTATCTTTTCGTATTCAGTGCACATGAATGGGAATCTTCAAGGGGGGCAATTCATCTGACTGACAAAGGAGGACAAAGCTGAGTAATTGGGTTACGCACATCTAAGTGTAGATGTCTAATGTAAGGGAGGAGAAATTTCAGCTCAAGTGTCCATGACTATCCTATGCTTAAAAAAAAATAAAATAAAATTCCTGTGTACCAAAACACTCACATTACTGAAAAAAAAAGCTGGAAAACTGTGTGATTTCTTTCTTGAGTGACAGACACCTTGTGCTTTCTCTTGTGAGCTTTAGTGTTTTTGATCTATGAATAGACGAGGCCACTGAGAGGGACTAGTTGGCTGTTATATGACAATTAGACCAAATTCACCACTTAAGCATCTATGTATTAAAAACCTGCAAAGGGTAAATGTGTCAGTACTCTGTATTCCATTTCCCTAAAAAAAAGAAATTATAATTTTAGTAAAACTACTAAAGAAAACCTGCATAACTCAATAGAAACAGCCATCAATATGAAAAAAAAAAATTAACAAAACCCTAAACCTTCAGTTAGTTACATGCTGCAGAACACAAGCCAAAAGACAGGACATTTAAGCATTAAAATGTTCCTGTACATACTATCTGAGGTTAGAATCCAATAAGAACAAGATCAACAATTTAATTTTGATGTTCATCATTTGTCACAGGAATTTGCATCTACAGTCCTATTTACTCTCTAAGGTATCAGAGACAAATGGATATATTTATGCTATTGAGACATTTCCTCTAATGTGGAAAATTTCTCCCTAATTTCATGACAGATGGAACTATTATCAGCCACTTCTTTTTGTTCAGTCTGGAGATTCTAGCTCAACGTATAGCATGACTTCTAATAGCAGATGCTTAATGACAGGACATAGCAACTCTCTTAACAATTCCTTGCTTAAGGTTACATTGCATAATTTATTCTGTCAGTTAGTACAGTTTAAATTGGACTAAATGGTGTGACAGGAATATTAAATGAGTGTCCAGGGAGAGATGTAGACATGAGGGCAAAGCTAGCAATTGGAACATACAGTGCCCTGAGTTTTGAACTTATTTTTTCTTAATTCTTAGGCTTGCACAAACATTTGCTCCATGATGATTTTGGTACATAACTGAGAGGTTTATGTTTAAAAAATACTCAATGTTCTATCTTCTTGTTTTTTTTTTTCATTGTCTCTTAATCTTTTACATACGCCTTCCCTACTTCATTTACCTGATTGATGCTTCTGCTTAACGAATAAATTTCAGGGAATTTTATTTGAAGACACAAGAATGAATCTAAATCTAAACTTCCTTGAATTCTTCTATACTTTATATCACTGGGAAGGAACAAGCATGAGGCCCATGTGTTCATTGAGTTGTTTTAATACATTTTAAACTCCCCCAAAAGACTGATGCACTGTGTACAACATCTATGTATAAACCACCATCCACTTAGAAACTAGAACCAGGACAAACCCACCATTTTTGGTAGAAGACTGAAAAATATTCCATTGGAATGGACATACCACTCGGAATCCAGAAATAACGCTGATAATTTCATGACTAGCAGGAACCTCCACAGCCCAGTGGCTACCATAACACAGGACACAGCTTTAAAGAGCTGACTAAGTTGCTGGGAGCCGAACAAGAACCCTATGTGCCTCTAGATAAAATATCCTTCTTCTCATCAGGGTCAATTAAGGCTGTGTTGATTGCTATGCTAACATATTTATGCTTCTGTTGGTACCCTGACTAACCTATTTAGATGCACCTCAGTTATCTGTAACAGGCAAACAGACATAGGCTTGGTGCACTTGACACTCCCTGAGACAAAAAGCATTCAGTGGAGAAGCACCTTCCTCTCCAAGAGCCTGATACACACAGCTCATTGAAGCTGATGTTAAAACTAGTATTGATTTAAAAGGAATGAGAACAAGACTTAACAGTTTTCCAGAAATGGGAACGAAGCTGCAGAAGAATAAAGTCAGGGAACAAGCAGTGCAATGGTGGGGAATGAGAACAGTCAAATACTGAATATTTCCTTTTTATCTTCTCCACGAAAGAAAGATGGCCCTAATATAGCTATTAGACTAGCAAATGGGAAACGCCAGTTTCCTCAAGCACTTATTGTTGTCACTAGGCATTTTAATGACTCCATTTAGCACTGCAGCATTTCTTTTGCTCAACACTGACTAATAACATGCTGAGATAGTTACACGCTTTGCAAGTGGAGTTTTATTGAAGAATGGAAAGGTGAACGCCTGGGGATTTTGCTCTTAAAACTGTGGAGGACGCATTTTGGATACAATGTTTAAAGAGGAAAAGAAAATTAAACAGGAAAGGTTAGCAAGGGAGATAAAGGGTGAAGGAGAGAAACAAGGGGAGAGCTGATGAAGGAAATGAAATGGATTAAGAATTACTTTGAAGAGCAACTAGCAGCAGATAATAAATCATGGTGCTGCAAGCACACAAAAGCTGAACAGTAAAAATAGTGATGTAGAAATGGCACAATGCACTTTTCATAAATGTAAAGTGTTGTCTGCAATATGTTAAATACCACAAAGTTTCCACCATTTTAAAGTAAACTGCCCAACTGTACCTTTCTTTCTATTCTCTTTATTTTAACAAGTTAAACATGCTTCAGTGACATGAGTGCAGCTACAGAGTTCTGCCTGCAGCTCCTGAAAATTCAGGCCCTCAGCAGATGTACTTCTAACCTGTCAGTAGCTGACTAGTTCCTTACCCTTGCTAAATACGTATGAATCTGTCCTTAAGAATCTAGGACTTGCACTAACATTGTACTAACACACTCCATTTGTAATTAATATGTAAGGGTACCATTTTTATAGAGGTAAACCATCTACACATGACTTATTATTCTTTTTTGTTATCAGTGGCTTAGAAAGGGAAAATGGCACATACAATGTAAAATAAAATATTTGGATTTTACTACAAATTTGCCTTTTTTTTTTTTTTTTAAGACTTATATAACTAATAGCTTAATATTTGCACTGCTAGGCCCGGAATAGGTTGTGGATTTTTTCATCTTTTTTTTTGTTTCTCTGACTAGATTTTTAAGATTAATAGCTTAAAGATGAAAAACATCCTTTTCAAGGGGCTCTTTTTAAAGAATGAACAAAGTACTGTATGCATTTATTTCTTAGCAAAATCAGCTCTTTTTCCCTGATAATGAATGCATGTATCTGCAAGTATTTTTGTGCTCTGTGGCACCTTAGGGATTGATCAGTGTAGTACCATCTGATTGACTGGTAATGTTCACACTAAGTAAGCAAGCACGTAAACAATTTTGCAAATATACCGAATACTGCTCCTGGAATATTTTTCTGGAATTCTTACTTTTAAAATCTCTGTCTTTTTTTGTATATTCACATATCTGTATTTACTAGATGTACATTTTTATGTACATACATGTTCTCTACGTTCTGTATGTGTGTACAGAATGCTTCTGTAACTGAAGAATTCCCTTTGTTTTTGAAATACATGGACTGTCCACAGGTAAATGCAATCTGATTATGTCCATATTCAAAACCACTATAACCTGCCAAGGGTTATATAATTTATTGGGTTTCAATATAATTTATTGGTAGTTTCTTTTGCTGACTGGGTGCGGAGAAAAACTGAGCTGCTCAGACAATCAATTTAGCCTTCTTTAGAAACAGTCTCAGCAATGAAGGAAGCGATGATGTTGTATTTGGAGGGGAAGAATTCTGCCATAACCAGCAGCAGCTGAACAATTAACATGATGTCTGTGAGTAGCATTAACTTTTTTTCCTTTAATTTTTATTCATTTTTTCTCCCCTTTCAGTCACCTGAAATTCATCCAGATGCCGTGACAACTGCTACAAACGGTGCAGCTGCGGAGAGCAAAAGCAACACATCTGAATCCTGTATTCAGCATATTTCTCAAAACAGCCAGGTTTTTTTGGAGTCATGGGAGTTTCTTTACCTAGTTTGTAGCTAAACATTGTGCTACTTAAATATATATATTTTGTGCGATTAAGTTCCATAAATTTTAAGTTAGAAAAATTGACAGCAATTTTTATTACAAGAGTTAAGAATATATTCAAGCCACTTAATCTCATCTTAGATTTGTCTCTGCATTTTTGACATTATCTGACATTTTCCTACATTTTCCCTCTGATAAACTGAATCTCCAAAGATGAAGAGGAAGAATGTTTTACTTTTAAGAACTTTCTCAGCTCAAAGACATTAAATCCTTCTTCCATCCTGCCCTTGATAGTGTTGCAGAAACAATGCACCATGACTGTAAGCATAAACCAACATGATTTAGTCAATTAAAATTTGTATTATAAAGTTAATTAATATGGAAAACCTGTGTATTACACTATGTGTAATAACTGATGCACAGAGGTACTTGAAACAGACAGCCTGCTGATATTATTGGATAATCTTTATTTTCAGATAAATTTTAATTTGGTTTTATTTCTGTGAGCAAAATTTGTATTGAAAAATTTGATTGAATCGTCCCAGTTGTATGAAAAAAGAGATAAATATCAGAACTGGAAATCTTTTTATCGTGTAAGCACTGAAATAAATACACATGAAATGTGCATATAGAAAATGTTTGGTGCTATGAGCCTGAATCAGTGATCAAGCCTTTTTAAACCCAAACTAGACATATCTTTTCAGAAGCTGACACTAAAAGAGCAATTAATTAAAGCAAATCAATGTTATAGATTCCAATTACTTAGTGTCAGATAATTTTCTGAAGAGAGAGCAAAGAACTTTAAACATAAGAATTTTCTATAGACCTTAACAGAATGAACTGTAATAAACACTAAAATAATCTCTCTGATTTCAATATCTTGCACTGATGGTAAGATACTTTCTACTATAACTTCTGGCTGCATTTTAACTTTTTAAAAGAGAAACTTTTGGAGAAGACTTAATTTTAAGTTTAGCACAATTTAAGAACAAATATTTTTAAAATCCTTCACAACTTATTTACTTGCATGGGGGTTTTACCCCTAAATCAGAAATCTAGATTTTTCTTTTCTTTAAGCATTTTTTTTTTTAATCCCAGAAAGCTAAAATATATTCAAATTCTAAGGAAAAAAAAAAATCGCAGTTGCACCCAAAGTGTTGGAAATTTGGATGAAGTTTTTGAGAAGCATATTTTTTATTCTGTTTTAGAACAGACATGAGATATAAACAGAATTAGTCTGTTTTATTACTTCCATCTGAATAAGAATATTTTGTTTTCTGCATCTTTTTGCTTTGGTGCCTGATAAATGCTGTTATCAGTTTAATAAGGCAGAATTTTTTAACTATGGATTGATTTTAAAATCATCTGTGCTCTGAAGAATTCCAGTCTATCCAAGAAAGTATTAGGTTGATGGACAATACGAAAGATTTGGATTCATCTTTCAAAAATTACATAATCTTTTTTATTAAAGAAAATTTGCAAAATTTCATGTAATTTAGTTTATTCATACTGTCATATAGGGGCAAAACCAATAATAGATCTGATTCCTGGAGCATAGTTTTGAGCTCTCAGCAGTAATCTTGCTCTTATGGATGTATAAAAAACTCAGAAACAAAACAAAACTCACAGAAACCAAACCAAAACAAACAAAAATCCCAAATCAAAAAAACCTCCCCAAACAATAAGAAAAAAATCTTATTCTCTTTTACTTTTTTTTCCCTACTAAATATTGTTCACTTTAACTTCCTTTTTATGAAAGCAATTTTCAATGAAATTATAGGAAAAAAACCCAAAGACATATATTCTCACATCTTAAATTTCACATTTTTATGGTCTTGTAACCAATCATGCTTTTATAATTTTCCCTACAAATTCTCTTTATGAGACTTGAGTAGCGATGTCCCAGGTAATTAAGTAAATCAATATATAATGATCCTTAGAAATAAAAATAGAAATAAGGAAAACTTCTCATTTTTTATGATATCTGCTTAGGTTTGTGTTTGGGGGTTTTATCTAAACTTTTCTTCACTTGTGCCACTTTTCTGTCTACAAAACAGTTAATTTTAGGGTGTAACTCTAACTGAAATTCAGCATTGCAAAATATCTTCCACTGTCCATCAGTAGCACTTAAAAACAATTGATTATCAGAAAAACTGCTCCACCCCAAAAGCCTGATTTCCATCTTGCCACCCATACATTGAACTAAAAACGGAGCCAAAGGCCATTTCTCACTTTTATTTGCAGACCACTGGAGCCACATTCAGCTTCCAGCAAAGATGTTAGATGTCTTGGAGAGGCTACAGAGGAGCTACAGCAACTGCATAAATAGTGCTTTTCAGAACAGAAACAATTTTCATTACTTTTTTTCATTCACTTAGCACTGTTAATAGTCATCTGCCCGTGAATTAATGTTGCTATAGATTGTCATAACCATCTATAATACACTCATTTATTATGTGTTCCATCTGAGAAATGTTCTGTGCTCTTGATAGTCAAGTGCAGAGGTTTTCTCCTCCCAGTCTGCTCCACGAAGGACAGAGATATAACTGAGTGCAAAAGGATGGAGATGAATAAATGGTGTAGTATAGAGCATATGCTTTTAATTCCACAATTTCTTAGCTCATAAAATTTTTGAGAAGCTTTGATTTGTGATTCTTCTAGATATATTGGTAAGAAAGCTACTGCATTATTAATAGGATTTGGAGTTCTGTATGTTGAGTTTTCACTACACTAATATTTAAATTTATGGACTTGATATTTATGGTACAACATACCAAGCATTATTATAAAAATATTATTTTCTGATTTTTCTTGGCTCAGTGTACTAATACAAGTATATTTATCACCGTGAATTGTTAAATAAATAAAAAATTATTACTTTTATTTTGTAAGGATGGATTACTCTCTTACCTGATTAAAAAAGTTAATTTAGATGCTGATCCATCAGATATTTCACATATTCATTATGAATAAGTCACCTGGTAGGGCTTCAGATGGCATGTATCAAAGTCCTGAGGGCACTAGCAGAACTTAATGACTCTGACCATCTTAACCTGGGACACACACACATATAAATCAACCCAGGAACTTTATCTTGTATGTACATGAGAAATTCACTGTTTCAGACTGGACTATCCAGCAAGTAGAGGGAGACCTTTGTACTGGGTAAAGTGAGCCCAGGATCTGGATGCTGATACTAGATATGTTGAGGGCCCATGCAGGTGTTCAAATACTTACCTAACTATGAATGTGCTTGTGGGGAAGTGTGTTTACACTTATAAACTTCAGTCCTGATCAGCCAGAAGTTAGGAGCAGGACTTGACCATTTTTACTTACTCTTTATGAGCTCTGGTATCACTACTCATGCTGCTGCTGCCTGCTGCACGCTGCTAGCAGCAGTCTGTGTAGCTGTTAGCCCTGATGTGCTGTGTGCTTATGGGATACACACTCAGCCTTGAAACTGGATGAATTTGCAAAGGAGAAAGCATCAGTCTTATCTAACAGCCTGGGACTGAGGCCTCTGCTTCTCAGGGTGTGCCAGGCTGGGCTCCAGGTGTCAGGAAGGAGTCCCCAAGGCTCAAAGGCTGCTGGTTTCAGTGGCTTTCTTAACATCTTTAACACTTGCCTGATATGGAAATAATTTTGTCTTATATTTTTGCAGTCATAAAAACTGTCTAGTAGCCTCTAACTACTCCTTAAATTTATTTAAGGTTTAATTTAACTGTGTAATCCTGTGCTGTAATTCCCACTGTTCGAAGGTAGTTATTACAGGTAGATATTCGTGTGACATTGCTGTCTTCTGCTGCAGAATAAAATAGCCTTTTTCAATTGTTCAACCTTAGGTAGAAGAATTTTTTGCAGGAACACTAGAAGACTAGAAGAAATTCAGAATGAGGATGGAGACAAAATTTATGGTAAATATACCTTTCCTGCCTTCCAGGAACATTGTATTTGAAGACAACTCCAGTGACGTCTTGAGCTCCCTCCTAACCTGAATTATCCTATGAATCAATGGGCTTATTCAGAGCTGATTAAACAGTAGGATCTGATGGAAAAGTGGTATGGAATAATTTAGTGTGTGTAACTTATTCTCTGAACTGTTTTCTTGGTTGTGTGAAGCAGAGCATCACAGTAAAATGAGTTGAAAGTAGGTTCTCATATATCTGAGTAACTCTTGCTTCTGCTTCACTGAGCATTCCTTCTTTCACTCAGGTCCTGGTTATGTATATTATAGAGAGCTTTCAAATTCTTTTTTTTTTTCACCTTCTGCATTTACAGACTCTGCTTGAGGTAAAGAAGATTTGGGCATACATGATTTCTTCAGTGCTGAAGCGGCTGAATTCTACACACACAAATCAGGAGGTGTCTGTAGGATAGCATTACAGAAAGAGCTCTCATACCCTTTCCATGAAATTAATATGACTGAGATTTTCTCTGAAATACCTGTATGCTAATACACACGTGACAGGGAACAAAAGAAGAGAGATAGAGGTCTGTGTGCCCAGAGATAATTCAAAGACCTGTGGAGAGACAGCTCACATGGTTGGAGAGCTGATGCAGATGGGTCACCATTTCTTCAGGAAGAACAGACCAGGGGAGGAGGGGAATTGTCTTTATGTGAACAGAGGGGACAAAGGGAGTACAAGGACCTTTGAACATAAAACTTGCTTTTCTTTCTCTTTATTTCTCCTGCCTCTTTACCTTTGTCTCTCTTTCTCTCCTGTGAACCTGATTAGTTTGCTAAGACAGGCTGTTGAATATCTATTTTTGGAGATATACAAGCCTGATTTCACAATATCCTGGACAACCTGTTCTATGCAACCGCACTTGGAGCAGGAATGCTGGATTAGACAGTGTCCACAGGTTGCCTTTCTCCTCATATGTTCTGTGATCACTCCAGTACAGCACCTCCAATCTGAGTCTGTTTGAAAACACAAATATCTTTTGCTAATGAAACATTTAGTAAGTCTTAAATTATTTTCCCTTCCTTTTCATATGCTTTGTTTTGTTTACCCACTTCACGCTTAAAACTTGAAATTGATCTGTTCTCTTGAAATAAATTCTGTGGAGTAGGACAGGAAAACACATTTCATTTGAAGGATTTGAAAATTTGTTCTCTCAACTTGTTTGACATGGCTATGAGCTGTTTGCTTTAAAGGAAGGCTTTTGCTACAATGTTAGGAGTGTTTACAAACACACAGAGATATGCATATACACATATATACTCTGGGAATAACCATTTAAAATGAATACTGCTGGGTTGTCTCAGATTGTGACAAAGGCTGTAAGAAATTCGAGTCCTTCAACAAAAATATATGTGACAGAAGAAAAGGTGAAGAGGATGATTAGAGTTATAGCATAATTTCCATACCTGAGGATCAACTAGACTATGATCAAAATTTCAGTGTTGGAGATAGATGAAGTCTATCAAATTGTGAGCATCATGGAAAGAATGAACATGCAACTGCAGTTTTTGCATTTTAAAGGTAAGAGCTTGCTGAAGCTGATCCTAACAGTCGTTGGTTGAAAACTTCATCAAAATAACATTGTGCATCAGGCAAAATCTTCCAGAATGGAGAAGCTTGTCCACCTAAATGCCTCAGCTGAGGTCTGGTGTAATAAGCAAACAAGTTTCATCATGACCAAAGGTGTATGCCATGTGTGATGGTTAACGGGCAGAGAGGACTGTGGATGGAACTGAGATTGATTGAGAGAACAGCTTCAAAATACCTTTAGAAATAAAACATTTACTACTTGGGGGACCAGCCATCTTGGCTTCTAGCCACTAATAGTAACAAGACAGCAAGGTGAGGAAGGAAAAAAATATACACATACTCTTTGTCAGGAAAAGCAGGAAAAACTAAGGAGGCATCCCAAGCTGTGCCTACAGCAATAAAAGACTTGTGCACCGAGTGTTGAAGAGTGTGATAGATTTTTGTTGTGCATAGCCCTGCACAGCCAGGATGCTGACTTTGTGTAACACATCACCTTCCAGCATACTGTAGTCATGGCCAGAGAACTCATACTTTTAGGTAGGTTTTTAAGTAAGTATGCTTAGGTTTGTGTACATGATTATTTTAAAATATATAAAACAGTAGTATAATTTTTTTCCACAGCTTCAACGTCATGCATATGCAGTCATACTTTTTTAGAAATTATGTTTTTCCTTCTCCTGTAACAATTTGGATGACACAGCAGCCATTCAGTAAAAGTTAACAGAAAGGTTTGAATGAGGATCAGTTTTCAGACATCTTGCTTTTCTTTTTACCTTCAACAGACATAGTTGTTATGATGGGTAAATCTTCTAACATCTCTGTGCTATGTATTTAAAAAAATAAAATAAACCAAATGTCAAAGACAATTTCCTAACCTGTAAAAAGTTAGCATCGAGGTATGTTGTCACCACTTTGAGAAACAGCAGGCAGTAGAGCAAGGTTTATAGGATAGGTTAAATAACTCATATTTAAGGAGTTTGCTTCAAGCATACACGTTCAAACTTCACAGGTGTTTGAATTTCCATCATTCTCTCTGTTTTTTCTAGTTTCTTTTTCCGTGAATTACAGAAATTGTCTCCAGGGCAGTGTGTTCTCAAGGAAGGAAGCAATAAAGAAGGAACATTTCCTAGCATTATGGTAAAACTGTTTATTTCTTTAGAAAAATAAGTTATATAAATTAGTTTGACCTTTCCAAATTTCAGGTTTTGGGGGAAAAAAAAAAAAAAAAGCTTTTTTTAAATTATATGGTTCCACACTGAATTGCTCTATATTTCTGACCCTCAAGTCCTCTTCCAGTTCTCTACAGTGATGTTTAGACTAATGCTGTGGTCCTCAGTGCCTCACATTACTGTTTGGAGGTCAAAAGAAATAAAAGGCTTGCTATGACAGCGCTTTCTAAACACTTCTGTGGCTTCTGTGAAATTCACTTTAAAGATACTTTGTCTACAATCTTATTTTGGAACTATTCACAGAAATGACTGACAGCTAATAGCTCTAATATTTCTATAATTTTCTGGTACAATGAATGTCAATGTTATCCAGCCAATCATAGCAGCTTTTTAATAACCTTTTTTCATTCTTGGCTAACATTTCCCCCACCTGAAATGTTCACAAACGTACACATGCACACATACCAGGCTTGGGCATTAGTATACAAAATCTTATGTTACCTGTAGGGTCTGACTGTAAGTTTTTTAAGAACTCCCTCATATTCCTTTCTATCACAAGTACTTTCTACAGTCAAAAATTCAAAAGATTATTTTAAAATCTTTGCATTAAAATACATCTTTTGAGAGTTTCATTCAGGAAACTTAAATTATAGTATTCAATTTGACCAACTGTAAAGGACACAAATAATAAATTTTGTGCAAGTACAGAATGTATTCCATTTCAGTAGGTTTTACTAAGTAGAAGTTTGAGACAGAAACTTTCATAACCAGCAACTGTAAGAAGGAACGTCTTAGGAACCTTGCTCCTTGTGCAAAATTGATTTATTATCATTGATGATAATAAATATTATCTTTTTCTTACAATTAACACTGATTATTCATTGTGTGCTATGGGTGAAAGTAAAGCATCTTGTAGAAATGTATTGAAAGTCATTTTAAGACTGATTTCTGTAATATTTTACCAACTCCTTCAGTTCATATATACCACCTAGATATCTTCTTCAGGTAAGTTTCTTCGAATCAGAAATGCAGTAGCTAGAAAAGTATTATCATTATCTTCTGAGCAGCTGCTTCACTGAGACAGATGATACTTACTAAAATATCATATAAATATATAGTCAAGATTCCTTGTAAAACTTACAGTAAATAAAATTTACCTTGCAGGACAGTGTACTTCAAAAATTGAATCACCACATTTTGGTATTTTTATGATAGTAGCAACACAAAAGACTTTTCCACTTCTGTGTTTGTTGAATCCTGGTTTGCAGTGTCAGCAAAATGAAAGAAAGAGTGCAACACTGGGATTTATCTTTCAGTCAACATAGGAAAAAATGTAGAGTACAGGGAAAGAGAATCATAAGGAATAAAAAGAAAAGAAGAATGCTTGTGTTTATGGATTGCAGAGATAGGTAACTCAAAAATACATAAAATTTGTAGAAAGGGATCTTAGATTATTTATTTCCAGAAGGAAAACACTTCCTATCCACTACTTACAAGAAAGGACTTCTTTCTTTTAGTTTGTATCCACAAAGCTTGTTTGCCTTGTGATCTGCAGTAAATTCCACATTTCCTCACTACAGCTGGTACTCATAGTATATCTGCTCTTGCCATATCCAGTTAAGATATCTACTTAACTAGTCCTATGGCGGTTAACAGAGCTGGAGAAGAGAAATTAATGTCTTCTACATCCTTGATTTTCCTAGTTTTATAAATAACTTTTGTGTTTTGTTGAAATTAAATGGTCCATTAGCATAAGCCAATTATAAATAATTTTTGTGTTTGAAATAAAGTTTTCCATTAGCAGAAGTCAAATTTATCTTCGCTTTGGAGGTAGAATTTTGCCCCTAAAGTAAAGAGAAGGTTCAGAGTTAATAACCCGTTTGTTTTACACATAAAACTGACTCATGTCAAAATTTTAGCTGAAGTAACACATTTCTCAGCAGCTGATTATTAAGTTGATTAATGCACTTTAAGAGCTCTCTCTAGAAAATCTCACTGTTCCACAAGAAGTAGTCACCACAATAAGGAATATAACAATCAGATACAGCCACAAGGCCTCTTCACTGTGTCCTCCCCCAAAACTGAAGAAGCATATTCATAGTTGACTCTAAAGAGCAGGGATAATACCACAATCCAGCCCCTGTTAGTAAGGATTATTTACATGACTTACACAGGAGAAACCGTTCACCTATCATTTTTCCTTTTGGAGAAATGCTCATCACCAACTCAGTATGCTTCTAAACAGGCTGAGTCTATGCTGGATCATGTGTCTTCTGAGATATTTAGTGTTCTTGTCAAAAATGTATTTCTAGGACTGCTCAGTTAAAATCATTCAAGGAAGAAAAACTATTATTTTGACCAGTAAAGCCTGAGCATAAAGCCTTTAGGAAAAACAAGTTGTTTAGTTTTGCTTGGTTTTTTTTTCAATTTCGTGGAGCTTACACAATTAAAGCTTGATTAAACATTCTGCCTTATTTTGTTCTTTTTGGTTAAAGGCGACCTTGATAAAAATGTGGTTTTCATCACATAATTTGATCTAAATCCACAGAATATTGCTGGTTGGGGAGAAAAAATACAGGGCTACGTTTTCACAAAAGTACTTATGGTTGCATACATCCTTTTCCTCTAATTGCTCATTGCTTAAAGTGACAAAGAACTATTTTACTTTTTAATTAAAAAAAAAAAGAGAAAAAGAACCATTATCCTTTCTCTCCATTTGCCTTCTAAATTGCAAAATAATCTATAAACACAATTCTAGCTGAGACACTTTTGAGAGGCTTGCTCTGCAGTCGCTGGTGTATATTACTTTCTAAAAAGTCATAAGTTAAGAGGGCTAAAGAAGCAGAGGTGCAGTTGCCTGCTTCCATATTCATACACATGGAAATATTTCACACACAAAGAATACAGTAGCTACAAAAAGAGAAATTTTCATGAAAGCTTTATATTGTTCAACGCAGTTAGCATCCCAAGGTGCTTGGGATGCTAACTTGGTTCTTACTGTACAAGTCTTGATGCCTTAGGTTTTAACTTTTATATTTTTCAAATCCTGTACTGCTAGTGTAACTCTCAAGTTTCCTGTAGCTTGTTAAGTGCTGTTCTCTCATGCTAAGATAGACATAACAAAGCCTCTCCAGCTTGCTCTCCAAGGACACCCAGACTGTCCTAGGCCCAAGAACTGTAAACCATCATCTTGGGGAGAGGGGGACAAGCTTGGGGAAATTCCATCATTGGCTGGGTTCTGGTTGGTGAATTTATGCTGATATAAAAGTGTGAAGAACTTGTGACCTGTCATCCATTTTGGGATCCACTGAGGCAGGACCCTCTGGAGCCCAGAGTGTGCCTCTGAAGGCCTTTCAAATAAATACCTCCTTTATTCCTGCCTAGTCTCTGTCTCTAGGTAGCCATTTAAGGCATCAGTCTGGAAAAACATATTTTGCTCTTTCAAGTAAACTTGCAGCTCAGCAAAGGAATAGACCTGAAATATTACACTCAAAACACGTTAAAAGATATATCAATTTTTGCATACCCTCTTTTGACTTCTAGTCCAATCACATGTCCTTATTACATATTAAGGTTATGTTGCTTATGTTTGCTGCTCCTTTCATTTTAGCTAATGTATCCACTTGACTGTTCATCACTTTTGTGAATGTTACTGCAATATTTTAGAGCAATTCTTGATTCTGACAGATGTAGTGTGTTGGAATGGTTTAAAAATTACTGTCAGGCTTATTTGTAAAAGCTTTTTCTTCCTACTCTCTTCCTCAAACACAATTTAGTCTCTTTATTTGAAGTGAAAGAAATAGATGTAGGGAAAAGCTGTGTATGTTAGAAACGTCAGGTTCCAATACACCATACAGAATTGTATTTTTTCATGTTTAATAATGGTATTTTTACAGAACTAAATTTTTTTTTAAATATCTCTACCTTTTAGAATTGCATTAATAATACATATGCTTCAAAATATTGTGATAAAAACTTTGATAGTTTTAAACATAATGATGACAAATTATATCAGCTATATTGGAAATTTTGAATCACAGCATCATATGAAAATGAAGGGTCACTTATTCCAACTTTTCTCACTCTACACCAAATTATGTCTTCTGCTGGCTAAGCTTTCTCCTGAGGAAGAAAAATCCTGCATGATTCCAATGATAACATCTTTTCTTCTGTCTTGAGAAGTCTTTTTACTTTGAGTATGTAGAATATGACTTGTCATCAGTAGAGTAAGACAAAGAAATCTAAGTGTACATTGACTCAGAATAGAGAATCTGTGTAAATTTCCAAATAATTTTTTGTCCTTGGCACAAAACTTGTCTAAACCTCCTTTCTCCTACAGAATATATTTGCAGGTTTTCTTGCCTATGGTGAGGCATTAAATGTATGTAAAAATCTCTGTAGCGTTTGCATTATGTGCAAACTGATACATGCTCTCATATATATAAAACCGAGGAAATCATTATTTCCACTTACTATGCATTTTCAATAAATCAAATGTATAGTAATTAGAGAAGCAGTATAAAATTTCAGAGAGGTCTCACATTAATCTATTAACAATTTATGTAGTTTCTAATGAATGTTAAAAATTAATATAATATTAATTCAATTAGAAGAATATTTACTAAGGACAGAAAAGAGATTGTTCTTGTAAACAGATACAATTAGCTAAAACAAGAAAGAAGCTACAAACTCAAAAGAGTATAAGTAGAATTAACTAAAACAGATGGATTAAGTCCATTTGCAAATGATTCTTTTAACTAAAAAAAAATGGAAATTTTATTTATTGATCTTAATATCGTCTAGATGCAAGTTCTATGTGCTTTGGATAAGTTTGCATACAATTCTGGATGATCATTTAAAAAAATAACCATCCCCCTCAAAAAACAAACAAACAAAGAAGCAAAGAAACAAAATGCACCAAACCAGTACAGAAACAATAAAAATCACCACCACCAATAAAGATATACGTGACAATTTTTCACAATCTCATTGTAAATGTGTTTTGCTTCATGCTTCATTGAAGCATTATGTGAGTCACCATTCTGTTGCTGGATCAAAATCAGGGTTTGTTGCACCACTTTAGGTGTGTTATATGAAAATATTTGGATGGCCTATGGATTGCTTAACATTGAAATATCCTTGACTCCAATTTTAGTTTGTTGTAGCCTCCAGAGTTTGGTAATGGGAACTTGTAAAGACATCAAAGCACAGCAACATGGATGCAGCCATTGTCTGTAGAATGAATCATATTTCAGCGATTGCCTTCAAATGGACAGGTAAATAGTATGCCATATTCAAACCTATCTGTATTATTGAGTTCTACAATATCTAAAAGCATATTTGATTCTCCTTCCCTCTGCTATTACAAGGAAAGAAAGTTTTCAATAATATATAGCATAAGAATAGATATGAGAAAAATCATATTTTTATGTATTTATATACACTATTTCAGATTACTGTTTCTGAGAAAATTGCATAAATATAGACAAGCTTGTAAAATTAAGCTGAAATTTTGACAAGGAGACAACTTGTCTCCTGTGTTCTCCTCTAGAATTACAATAATATAAGCAACAAAAGAGTATTGAATTTCCAAATACATTTTATAATCCATCACACTATTTGTTGTAAGAGGATTGTGTTGCAGATGAAATGCAGTTGAAGAAAACTCATCCATTTCATTGCATTTCTCAGAAAGTGGACTTTCCCTTTAATATATATTTCAATCTGAAGAGCAACGTGCTGGTGAAATGAAAACAAATGACAGTGCTATCTCCAAAGAGACAATGTATTATTTCAGAATGCATGAAAAGGCCCTTGCTTTGCCCTTATGACAGTTAAATGCTCAAAGTGAGACGGTCAAAAAACACAGTTAACTCATTCAAGGAAACATGAAAATGACTCTCCTGTTTTCCTTTAGTGTGAAGAGAGAGAGAGGATGAAGGGGACTGAGGAAATGTGTGCATGTGTGTGTGTGTTTTACTAAAGCCTCTCTGTGGTGTATGCAAACTGAAACCAGCAAGTCTGAATCAGAAAAAGACACTTTTGATTTACATGATGTCTAAATGCCAATTAAAAGAAAATAAGATTGACTTGTAACACCACTCACATCATAAGAGGATGAGAATATAACTAAAATTAATAAGGGTGAAAGATAAAATGATCAGGTTAGATGGTGATCACAGGGATGATGAAGTCTGAACAAATGTCTTGTTGTCCAACACAGTTTCTTGTTTCAGGATTGAAATCTTACTTGAAGGTATATATAATCACTAGACTTAAGAAGAAACTTGTTTCATTTTCAGTTTGGGATCATGAAGTCTTTTTCTGTCTTGGTAATTATTTCATTGTTTAAGTCTCTCTCTTCTCTGTTCTGAATAGTCATGATTAACATTTGAATATGTTTTGAGATATTTCATTGGAAAATTATCTGGAAGCATAAACACACACTCCTTTACAAAATGTGAAAAACAGAACTGATTTAATAACTTGAATACAAGATACAGTCTGTTCTGTTTCTGACAGAGGTCTGGTATGAGAGATTTCAATGGAAGTAAAAAACCCACAGAAGACATTTCTGTTTTAAAATCATAGAATCATAGAATCATTTGTGTTTGAAAAGACCCCTGAGATCATCATGTCCAGCTGTAAACCCTGCAGTGCCAAGTTCACCAGAAAACCGAATCCGCAAGCACCACATCTACAGGTCTTTTAAATACCTCCAGGGAAGGGGACTCATCATCATCACTGCCTGACCATCCTTTCAGTGCAGAACTTTTTCCTAACATCCAATCTAAACTTCCCTTGGTGCAACTTGAGGCCATTTCCCCTTACCCTATCTCTCGTTTGGGAGAAGGTATCGACCCCTAAATTGCAACAACCTCCTTTCAGGCAATTGGAGAGAGCAATAAGGTCTCCCCTGAGTGTCCTTTTCATCAGGCTAAACAACCCCAGCTCCTTCAGCTGCTCCTCTTAAGACTTATTCTCCAGACCCTTTGCCGTCTTCTTAGGAAGAAGCTTTTTCCCTTCTCTGGACACTCTCCAGCACCTCAATGTCTTTCTCGCAGTGAGGGGCCCAGAACTGGACACAGGACTCAAGGTGTGGCCTCACCAGTGCTGAGTACAACGGGATAATCACTGCCCTGATAGCAACACTATCTGATAAAACACAGGGTGATATTTGATTCCACCCAGAGTCAAAAACGTACAAGATTAGTTTAACAATAAAAGCAAAAACCCTATTGGAGAAGTTTTATCTTTCAACATCATAAACAGACTTTCATTTTAATTCTTTGAACATCCATATTCCTTAATATTAGCATTGAAAATACCTTCTCTAGATTCCACATTTAAGATGTAAATAACAACTTTTTCTTGATATTGTAAGTTAGTAGAAAAATACATTTAAGCTTTTTTTTTTTGACACTAAAAATACAAATATAAGTCATTCACTATTTTTTAAAATAAAGTATTCTCAACATATAGATTACCTGGGTGTGTTATATATGTTTAAAGTTAAGTCCTAGTTCCAGATTTATAGAATGCCAACATCATTGTTTAATGTGTTTAATAGAGGACTGATAAAAATGAAGGACTAAGATGAAATAAGTAATTTTCTACTTATATTCATCTTGAAATACTAGTTCTTTGATTTTCTAATACACATCATTCTGGAATTACACCATATTCTGTAGAGAGTTTTATATCCACTTTATTCACAGATTATGTAGCATCCTAAGTAATCTGTTTCATCTGTTAAAGTAAATTCCTACAGCCTTATAATTAAATGTACTAATAGTTGCTGGAAGAAAGACTAAAACACAGGTCTTAATGCCACAAACAGTATAAATGATAGCAAGTTTAGTCATCAGTATAGACAAAAGAAAAATAAACATCTGAGTGCAGGCAAAAAAATATTGAGCATTAAGAAAGGATGGAACTCTACGCTGCATTTTTGCTCATTGAATAACTTCTATTAGGGTATTTATCATTACTCCAAAGTGGTGGCAGAATATTTTCAACCACCTCCTAATGCTTTGTGGTCCTAACTGACCTAGAGTTCCTCACAATTTCTGATGAGCTTAGTTTAAGTTGAACAAAAGGAGACAGCTGGCACTGTGCAAAAACTTGCTGTGTATTTTTGAACATTCATGAAATGTACCTTTGCATCTGATGGGGTTGGACTTAACAACAGAGCATGGTGTGCAAAAAAAGAGAAGTGAAAGCTAAAGGTGAGGAGTATCATATCTGTTCACTTACCTAATTTGAAAAGAATGAAAATATTGGGAAGGAAGAGAGAAATGGGTAGCAAAGAGAAGTGAAGAAGAGTAGTTGTGAAAACCTTGTGGTTCAATTGTAAAATAAATCCTTTATAACAAATACTCTAGCTTCACCCCAGTTTCCTACGGAGCACCATACTGTATTGTGTCCCATAATCTTGGAAAGAAAGAAAAGATGAAAATCTGTTTTCATAATAAAAGTAAAATCATAGAATGCAGCCATCCCAGTACAAGATGTTGAAGATATTGCATGTAGAAGTAAGTAAATATAAAAAAGTTGTATCTCTTTTGAATAGATTTGTAGGCAGATAAATTACCCCCTCTGAGGAGTCAATGCAAAATTGGTCTGCATTTTTGAATGATTGTAATAAAACTTCCTTTGTTTTCCCCAGTGTGAATGGAGTATTAGAAACACTCTGCACGAACAGAGTAACCTTTGATGTCCATTTCCCATAAGGAGCTGTGATGTTTTTCTTTTTTTAAAAAACTAATCTCATGAGACACAAATATTTGCAGCTGAAGGAGTCTGTATGCAAATAGTTGCTTTGTCAAATAAAATATCAATAAGTCAAATCTATTAACATATGAATACATTCAGCTTATTAGGCAAATTATACAAAGCCCATGTATTCATCAAAAAAACACGGAATTCCCTGGACAGTGGTATTGTATTTTTAAAACTGTTTTAAATGTTCCTGTGATCACAAAGCCTCAATAAAAGGAAAGAACAGCATGAGAGAACTTAAGTTTATGAAATTTTGTAAAAAACGGATTGCAAGGATTAATTTCAGTGTCATACAGAATGCATTTAAACTAGTTTCAAGACCTAAGCACTTTCTAGGTTCTCTGGACATTATTTCAATTTAAATCCCAATATGAAGCTCTCCAAATAGTCATCTTTTCCTGTGCAGATCGAAAATGTGAGGTGACTGTTTACGATGTGTGGAATGTATGTGACATACAATATGTGGATGTGTATCCTTTCAAGAGCTGAGTGACAAGCATGAGAAATGGTTCTCTGTAGTGATGACTGCACTCCTAGCCCAAATGAAAAGTGTGTGGGTATTTCCCTGGAGGGCAGTATCAAATTGAGAATCACAGTAGTGTCTAGAGCTAAGCTAAAGAAGAGCACTGCTATTACCTATTTTATGAAAACCATACTTTCTGTGAAATCTGGAAAGATATAAAGTTTGGATTGATTGCATTTATTTTTTACAAATATTGGAGGCAATACTGATACTTCAAAAAAGAATCTATTTTTTACCAACATTTCTTTTTTCTTTGTTACTACAGTTGTTAATGAAAAGATTTGCATTGTGCTGATACAGCTTCCTGTGTCATAGATTCACTAAAATTGTGATAATTCATCAAACAGTCACTGATAAATTTAAGGATAATGCCTTTATGTCTATACATACATACTTTTTCTGCGTCAAATTCATCATGAAACATAGAACCCTATATATTTACTTATTTGTTTCATTAACAAGCCCTGCAAATCATCCCTTTAGGTTAATGAAGACTTGTTTACAAGTTATCAAACACTACTATCTGAAAATATTAAAATATCACAATTCTGACTATTCCAAAGTATGTGTTTTGTTTTTAAACTATATTATTTGCGCATTTTATGCACAATCATAGATACACAAATGACCTCCTGTAGTTTCACCATGATAAGGCTTACTGTGGTATTCATATAACAAGGTTGATGAACAGCTGTTCCTTTTTATTCTCCTTCCTCCTTGTGCATGTTCTCATACATCCAGCTGTACCACAAAGTTGTTTCTGCTGTGTGTGCAAGTCTCATAATTTCATCTTTCCATTTGCCTTCCACTAGCTCTGGATCAAAAAATCAGAGAGTAATTTAAGTTGGACAGGATCAGCTCCAAAATGTATCCACTGTAGGACAAAATGAGAATGGAGGGAGTGAAATGAGGCCTTGAAACCAAGGATGAGAGTGCAGAGGAAGGTGTTTTAATTTTTAATTTTTTTTCTCACTTCTCAAATCTATCTTAATTAGCAATAAATTAATTTTCCCAATTTTGTTTTGCGCATAATGGTAATTGCTAGGTGATCTCCCCATCTTTATTTGGACCCATAAGTGTTTTTGTCACATTTCTTCCCCTGGGTAGGGATCTCACTGCTGCAAAAAGTTAACCCACCACAAATCCACTGCTTAAAGCTAGGTCAGTTCTTTCAAATTGTTGAGGGCCCTGCCCTGCCAAAGTCTGTGTATCACCAGTGATGGAAATTTCATACACATCTCAGAAGCCCTACCACCTATTCCACTATCCTTAAAAGCTCTTTCTTCCTTCAGGAATTGAGAATATCCCCTGTTGCAACCATTGTCTGTTGCTTCCTACCCTGTTGTTACACACATGTAAGAAGATTCTGGGTCTACCTCTACAAGCTCTGCTCTTAGGTATTAACAGTAATATCTCCCTTTTCATTTCTCATTTTTAAGTTCCAACAAAATCTAATTCACTCAGCCTTTCCTTGTACTTTAGGCTTTGCCGTCTTATGAACATTGGGTGGTTCCTTGTTGGATGCACTGCAATACATCAACGTCTTCTTGTGTTGTGCAAGCGAGTTCAAAATTAGATGTGACACTCCAGATGTAACCTCACAAGTAGTAAACAGAGGGAAAAAGTAATTTCTGCCATCTTACAGGTAGACATCTCACCAATGCAGCCCAAGATGCTGGTAACCATCTTTGAGGCAGCAATGAATACTTGTAACAAATTTCTGCTAGGGTCCCAAAGTCCACTTCTGCAAAAACATTTATATGCAGTCAGCCTCTAACCTGTTCTGGTGTATGCGATTATTCCTGCCAGACCCATGGCTTACCATTTGCCATTTCGGAATTTCATGAGATTTACTTTTTCCAGCCTGTTGTAGTCCATCTGAATAGCAGCCCTACTGACTGCTCCCCTGTACTTGTTATTAACTGCAAAGATGATCAGAGTGCTGTCTATGCCATCATTCAAGTTTTTAGTATAGACATTGATCAGTGGTGGCTCAAGTACTGATTCTTGAGGGGAAGAACCAGTTATGAGTACATCTTCTATTAGTTTCACAATACAGTAATGATCAGCTTTGATCATGATAGTCTAGCCAGTTTCCTGCTCATCTCATTTTGCGTTTATCCATTCCATGCTTCATCATTTCTACTTCGAGGATAATATGGGATATTGTGCGAATTCCTTGCTGAAGTCAAGTTATACAACACTATACATGAGATAATTTCTCTTCCAGATTATATCTTGCATCATCCTGTTATGCAGTATTTCTCCTATTCCTAGTCTGAAAAGCATTTTTACCCTACTTATGCTTTATTATATTTGTTTTCCTATTTCTCCTAGTTTTCAGTCATCTTTTGTAATGTTCATCTCCTTTTTACCTCTTCCACACATTTGGTGCTTGAAAAGCCCATATTTTCAGTCCTTTGTTCTTCCTTTTGATTAATAAAAGGGCTAGAGAAAGTTCAAACTCATAGCTAAATCAAAATAATAATACTTATACAAAATAAAGGAATATGTGTTCACATTTCTCAAGGCATGCTGCACCTTTGAACTCAAACACGTGCAGAAGACAACAATTTCTGATATGATCTCATAATCACTTCTAAAGACCAAACAGGCTTCTCAATTGGTCTGTTGAGTACATCCTGCCATTTCAAGTCTATTGGTGCTGCATCTTTGAGCCTAGGTATTCTGTAGCAAATTAATATTGCAAAAAAAAACCCGTTGCAAAAATTTAAATGTACAACCAAAGGTCAAGAACTGCAGAAAGTGGATTCAGCAGTCTCAATGACTTCAAGGGGTTTAAAATATTACTGTTTTCCTGTTTCTAGTTAGCCATGATAAATAAAAATTCATTACCTGTGAATGAGAGGATAAATTTGTGTCCAAAGAGATTTTGAACTAAACTGAACTGTGACAACTTCACTAAAAGGGATGAATAAACACGTATGGCCCGAAAAAAAGTGAATGTGTAGAGTGCAATGCCACAGAATGAGGTTTAATGTACCTTTGCTCTAATTTTCAGGTGAAATAGGCTGTCATAATTCAAAGTCAGTTCACTCTGAAAATGTGTTAGATATGGAAGAGCAAGGTAATTGCAAGAGCAATGGTAAGCAAAATGAATAAGAATTGTCACTGAGATTAAGCTTATGTAAGAAGGATTTCTTGGAGTTTTTTGTTTTTTGTCATATTGTTGCTATAATTACAGAAAGACATTGATAAATAGTTATACATACATATTAGATTTCCCTACCAGAAAAAAAATTGAATTATTTTACTCTTGCTTTCTCTTCTTGCATTTGTGGCATCACCAAATCAAAACAAAGAAGCATAGATTTTCTTATATTTACTGGATGTGGTGATTTTTTCAATCACAAGTAAAGAATCAATTTAAAAAAAATAAATATCACCCCTGAAATTATTTATGAATTTATATTATTGATAAAAAATATTTTCAAAAGAAGTTCAGCTTCCAACCATGAGTTTGACCTCTGAATACTGAAACAATAGAAGCAAACTACCAAAGCTTTGTTAGGCACATAAACCCTGAAGGAAAGTCTTTCAGACAGGACTTTTCTTCAGTGTTTCTAACTGATACATTATTTTGTATGCTGATAATTGTGCAAATACTTTCTGAAGTGCCAAGGTCTCTTTTGCCCATGCATAGTTACTTTATTTACAAAATTACCAAGTCTGCTGACATTTATAAGACTGCAGGGAAACACATGAAAATGCAGGGGAAAAGATTTTAACCAAGATCCTCTAAATTCAGATGCATTATATCTTCCTTCCTCTTTGTATCCAGCTCACAAGACAGTAGTCTCATGGTCAGTAGAAGACTTTTTGTGCCAGATAAAACCTGATTAGGCCCAGGTTTGGGTAAATGGTCCCTTTTTTTTTTTTTTTTTTTTACACTCCACTGTGAGGGCTCTTTGGGGCTTAGAAAGTGGTCAACAAGAAGTTAACAGACTATATATTAAAACATTACGTCCTGCTTCAGTGGGCATTGTTCACATTTCACTTTCCTCTTTTTCAAACACTAAACTATGCGTTACATTCAGAACATAAAACCTGACATTCATATACTTTTATATTAATGAGTTTAATATGAGTTGTTTGTTACTGCCTTTAATTTCAGCCATCACATCTGAGCCAACAGACGTCATGCTAACCAATTATTTTTGACAAACTGAAATCCAACCCTGTCATTAAAAATAAAAAACATGAGAGAACACTTTAGGAAAAGAGATTCTTTAATCAGAGAAAGTACACATTTCTGTTCTTCAGCAAGGGTAACCCACATTTAAAATACCTTACTTAAAAAGAAAAACAACAAACCACAAACTATCTGAAGAAAAATAGTAAGATCTGCAAGCTGAGCAGAATTCTCTGAGGGTTCTTCACTATACATGGTGCATTTTATAGTTTAACTATGCTTTACTTTGGATAAATTAAAATATCCTTAAAATGTCTTCTTGATAGTTATTTCTACAAATGGAATTCTCTATGGATTTAGACAAATTTTTATCCTTAAATACATCTCATACACCCAACAAATGTTAAAATTGTTGTTACTTGCATAATTCTAGAGATGAGAATACAGTTTCTTTAATCATTTTTCTTTAATCATTTTCCAGCAGCCTATTCAGCTTTTCCTTTGAACTGCAGCAACTCTGCACCCTGTTGTACCAGGTCTTGTCAAAAAAATTAATGTAAATACCCCTGCTAGACTAAATTCCCCTAATATTGAAGGATTTTGGCCTGATATTCCTTATTCTGTGCTCACTGTAAAGTTATGAGGTTTTAGAACAATACTTCTGTAGTCTTCAGTAGCACTAAACTGTGAAGTAGCCAGATGGCTTGTCCTTTTTTTTGCTTTCTCTTTCCTGGATTCAACTACAGCAGATCTGGCTATCCAAAAGAGGGAGCCTGGGAGGCAATAACAGCTGTTTGAACTGACCAGTATTCTCCAATTGACTACCATGTAAAACAGAACACTATTTTCTTTAAAAAAGTATCAGAAGTGGTGTGAACTAGCCTTTCCCAAAGCTAACATTCAGTTCTGTAATAGCAATTTATTTACATGGTTTAGTAATTTTTTTTAAATTCATGTATAGTTGAGAAAATACTGACTTTTGTCTCAGCCAGAGAGCCTTGCTTGCATAAAAGGACTTAGTGCAAGTACTGCGATGTTCTTTGAAAAGATTTTTTTTTTGTCTTGTGTGGTTGCAGTTCTGATAAAAATTAGAACAATGTGAGTAACCTAGGTAAGTATTTTTTAGAGCAAGTCTAAACTTATACTTTTTCTTTCAAAACAAGGTGAGTGATAACTGTTAACAAACCAAAAAGCTTTCTGAATTAAATATTAAGCTGTAGTCAAGAAAAAATTAAACCAATTTATGTTTCTAATGGTTTAAGTTAACAATCACCATTGCTTTTCTGAAGGTTCTTCAGCTTCCATATGTCTGAAGAGCTGTACTGAAAATAGTGGGAATAAGTTGTAAATGGGCTGCAGGTTTCAAAAGAAAGAAGAGTTGAATCTGAGGCCAAATAGCTAAAAGGGAATTATCTGGTTCTGGAAACAAACCTTTC
>VZRF01001861.1:0-27006 GCA_013396875.1 Vireo altiloquus
AGGGAAGAATTTCTTCCTAATAGGCAATCTAAACCTACTCCCTTTTTGCTTAAAGGTATTCCCCCTTGTCCTATGATGCCCTTTCCAGCTTTCTTGGAGCCCCTTTAGGCACTGAAAGGCTGCAATGAGGTCTCTCAGGAGCCTTCTTACCTCCAGTTTGAACAATCCCAGTCCCCTCAGCTTTTCCTCACAGGAGAGGTGTTCCCTCAGTCATCTTCATGGCCCTGANAAGGAGCCTCTCAACCAGGCCCTAATTCCCAGAGGCAGCCCTGGTTGTGTTTGTCTCGGCAGTTCCTGCTCTGTTTGGGAGTCCCTGGCTCCAGTGGCAGTGGGATGAGATCATCTGTGTGTCCTTTGCCATATTCCAGACTGCATTCCAGACCACCTGCACACATTGCCAAGTTCCTCCAGTAACTGCAGAGGAGGGCACCAAGGAACGCTGGAATGACCAGAAACATTTGTGATTTTCATCCAACAGGACTAAAACCCTCTGATAAAAAAAAAAAAAAAAAACAAAAAAAAAAAAAAAAAAAAAAAAAAACCCCAAAAAAAAANTAGAAGTTGAGGCTTGTATATAATAATTTGTTTTTGAATCTCACAAGAGGCAGGATTTTATCTCGACACTTGGCAATGTTTTGATAATAAAAGCCCCTGTACTCAGTGGGGTTTGGATCTGATTCACAAACAGGATGCAGAATGTGAACACTTAAATTACAGGACCTCTAAACTTTTATTATGTTAGTAATATAACTGGCTCAAATGAGCTGATAAACAGTAGTTTGTTCCTTGTTTTTCTAATCTATATATAAATAAATTTTTGAAAAAACGATAAAGTCTGAATGACTTCTTCATACTGTAGCTAATTAATATAGTAGGTGGAATGGTTTGGCTTGGCTTCATGTTTTTTTTCCTCCCTCTGTCAACAAACCAGCTCATATGCCAACTATGATTCCCTTTAACAAACTAAAATAGAAGCAAATACATTGGTATTATAAACTATTCTGTTCTGAACATGTATCATATAGCCTTTAACCTGGGGGGGGTTTAATTTCTCTCATGTACAAAAGATCATTCAAATAACCAAAACATTTTCATTTGAACGCCTCTTTGTAGTTGGGGACTGAATGTGGCATTCTGAACCCTCCTGGTTCTCGAATTTGGATGGAAATTCCTGGCTTTGGACAAAGTAGATCCAACAGGTTGGTGCTGTGGTGGTAGCACCTGGATTTGGACAGGTCTGTCCTGGGTCAAGATTTCCAGAGGCAAGTGAAGTGACTGTGAGTGAATCCAAGCAGGGCAATGGAAGGTTTGATGTGTAAGGCACAGAGCCTGGCAGAAATGTGCAATCACACCCCAGATAAAGCTGATATCCATGTGGGAAATAATCATGATGAGAAATAAAAATATTGTCAGGGGCTAAAAAAAGCCATGTTTTTGCAGGAGGGAATAGATCTGATGATAACATGTAAGATCAGCAAATACTGCACGAGCAGAGAGACAATGTGAGTTGCAAAGATGAAACTAGGTGTTTCACAAGGTTTTATTTTTCCTAACTGGTATCATCTTACCACTGAATAAGTCATTCTGATATATATCAGTGCCTGCCTGTGCTCTCTAAAATGAAATTTTTTTAGAAATCCCTAAAAGATTAACATCTTGTGAAAAAAAAATACGGGAAAAAGGAATTTCAAGCATAAGTTCAGCTTCCTTCGGATTTCCAGGCAACTAATTAACTCACATGGAAAATGGGAACTTGGACTGGAGGGTCAAAAGTGACTGAATAGTGTGATAACACTTATTAATATGAGCCAAGGCCAGTGGCACGATGGGATAACCTTAAACTAAAAACACTTTCATTTTTTATTGCATTTGACCACTGAAGCTTTAAAAAATTTTTCCTTTTTCCTTGATTTGAGTTTTCCTGAAGAGTTTAAATATGAAATTGCTATAGCAGGGGGGTTGGAAATAGAGGATCTTTAAGGCCTCTTCCAACTCAAACCATTCTAGGATTTTGTGATTCTGTAAAACAAGTGAGTGGCCTTTTATTTGGTGACCTCAGATGACAGAGGGGGTGTTAAAAAAACCCACCAAAATGACAGTGATTGAATTGTGAGTAAATGGCATGTACTGGTACAAAATTCTCTTCGCTGGAGGTGTAAAGATGATGATGAGTTTGGGACAGCATTTTTGGATGGCTGTGTAGCACTACATTGAACTGTCTGGGAACATCCTCAGACAGCAGAACATGATCCATCTAACTCAGCAAAAGGTTGGAGAGGCCCTTGGCATGCCTTTGGGGCTCTCCAAGCCCCTCCCAGGCCCCACTCCGGCATCAGCTCCTTCCAGGGTTCAGGCCCACTTGGCATTTTGCATCTAAACAAGATCCCAGCACGGAGCCAGCTCGGGAGGTGCCAGTTGCCCTCACTGCACAGGAAATTTTCCAAGTATATTCAATTTTCAAGCACAGACAGAGTCTCCCAGAAAAAAAGAGCACATTGCATCTGCAGCTTCTGCCTCTGCAATTTCTGCTCTCGCTGTGCTGGTTGCAAATATCCGCGAAGGGCCCTAATTCAGGTGAGCCTCTGTTTATGTGTTAAACCACAGCCCACAGCTCGTGCAGGTTAAAGCCCTCGGGAATTACCTAACTTTTTTTCACATATTAATGGCAACTTGAATTATTTTCGCCCCTGCAAGAGCTGACAGTAAAACTTGAGGTGTGAGAATCATGGAATGGNTGCCCCTGCAAGAGCTGAGGTGTGAGAATCATGGAATGGTTTGTGTTGGAAGGGAGCTTGAAGACCCTTTTGTTCCATCCTCCTGCCATTGGCAGGGACACCTTCCACTGTCCCAGGTTGCTCCAAGCCCCATCCAACCTGGCTGGGATTTGAACATTTCCAGGGATGGAGCAGCCACAGCTTCTCTGGGCACCCTGTGCCAGTGCCTCACCACCCTCACAGGGAAGAATTCCTTCCTAATAGCCAATCTAAACCTACTCTCAGTTCAATATGCCTTTCCCCCTTGTCCTGTGACTCCAAGCTCTTGTAAATAGTCCTTCTCTATCTTTCTCGCAGGCCCCCTTGAGATACTGGAAGGACACAATTAGGTACTTCAAAGCCTTCTCTTTCCCAGGTTGAAAAAAACCAATTCTCTCAGCCTTTCCTCACAGGAGAGCTTCCCCATCCCTTTAATCATCTTGGGCCTCTCTGGAGTTGCTCCAACAGCTCCATGTCCTTCAGCAGCCTGAGGATGGAGGGCACAAGGGGCACTTGCAGCCATACCTCTTATTTTACTTATATTACTTATTTATTTATTTTACTTGCTTTACTTAATTTACTTATTTTACTTACCTAATTTCCCTGGTGTATCACAATTACAAAGGGTCAAATCCCAACACTGCACTGAGGCTGAGCAGGACTTTAATTATTTCCGTAAGACTTCTAGGAATAAAAAGCACCATTGAACATTTTGCTGCATGCAAACGCAGCAAACGAAGCACGTTGTGTGTCTGACCCAGGGCAGTGATAGTGAAGACATCTTCAGAAGCAGACAATCAGCTTTATGAGAGTCCAAGGCTGTATTTTCCATCCTGGCAGAGCCCTGGACACGACAGCAATGACTCACACACACAGTGGGTTACAGGGCCTCCTCCGAAAATAGAAGCTGAGGTCTCCCAGGCTGCGGTGGTAACCCGCCCAAGCTAATGAGGGAGATTTGCTTGGCGTGTGTAACGTTTCTTGTTCTGTGATTAAAGGAATGATTTGGCAGTAAATGTGCTGTGAATGAGCTGACAAGACTCTGAACCAACCAGCAAATGACTGCAATATGCAGTTTTTATTAGAGCATGCGTCAGCCAGCAATATTTATTTAGAAGTGGATTTCCAAGGGACGCAATGGACCTAAAGGTCGTCAACTCCCGAAGCTTTTGGACTTTTTAATATTGACCTATCCTTCTTTTCTAGGGTAGATGAGCAACATCTCTGCTTCACTCTTCTTCCCAAATTCCCTTGGAAATCACTTTGTTCTCGTCTGGCTGTTTGCATTGGTTAAAAGAAAGGAGGCTGGAGGTGGTGTGTGTTTGTTTTTCTTCCTACAGCTTCAAAAATAGAGACTTTGGGCATAGAAGCAGCAAAGAACAAGGCTGAAAACAATTTTCTGGGGCTTCTCACCTTCTCAGGTACATTCTTAGTCCCCAAATCGCAAACCTCTGTCCTAACCCCCTCCTCTGCACCAAGGCAGAATCAAAGACACCTACATCACTCCACAGCTTGTTTGCCTCGGGTCTCCTGGTAAACATCCAAGGAGTTTTCACAGCCTCTCCAGACAACATTCACTCTTCATTTTCTTTTATGGCATTTAATTTCTTTCTTTGCTGGAAGTGGAACAGATTTTGTGTTGTTTTAGTCACCAAGGGCACAGAACTATTGATCTCCATAGCCTCCCTCTCCTTTGTTGGAAGAACACACACCTGGCTTCCTAAAGGTTTCTCTTTTCTAGGCTAAACAAACCCAACTGTTTCACTTTCTCTTCACATGTTGTTTTCACATCCTCTTCTCATTTTCACTGTTATTCTCAAGAGGTTTTTCAGTACCTGCAGACTCTGTATTTGTACTGTGCCTTTTCAGCCACTGCTGAAATTCATCAGCTCACTGAAGTCTGTGGCTTTTCTATTATCCAGTGAAAGGAGAAAAAAGAGGCATACTGACCTCCAGGGAATTCTGAAGCTTAACTCCTAGAAATCACCTTTAAGGCAAGAGAAGATAATTCCATCTCGTTGGCCTAACTGAGCTGGAAGGGTCACACAAGGGTCATCGAGTCCAGCTCCTGGCCCTGCCCAGGACAGCTCCAAGAACCCCAGCATGGGTCTGAGAGTGTTTTCCAAACACTTCTTGAACTCTGGCAGACTTCAAGCCATAACTGCTTCCTTGGGGAGCAGGGACATCTCAGGGACTAAGACTGCGGAGCAAAGAACCCCCAAAAATCCCTAGAAATAAAGTTTTCCCATCTGCTTATCCCAAGAGTCTTGTGGGAATTCTTTGCCCCTCTCCAGTGAGGAAGCAAAGCAAAGCTGGGATGTGGGCAGAGTTGTCCAGCCCAGGGATGGACACTGCCCACTGCCCATCGTGATGGTCTTGCTCTCCCAGTGCCCTCTGTGCTCAGTGAGTGGGATGGAAATTCTGACCCTCCTCCTGCATCTGCCCTTCAAGGTCTCTGTGTAGAGATTTTTCTGCCTTGAGAGAGGTCTTCTTTGCTGAGGGACTCACAGGATTTACTAAGCCAATGACCTGTGGTCTTTGGCAGGTCTCATGTGAAATGGAACAGTCATCTGGGGCACCAGGTCAGTCAGTGCAAGGAATTACTCTGCATTTTGATGATCAGGTCTGTAGCTGCACCGAGGAGGGGATATCAATCTCCATGACACCTGTCTGAATTTTAAGGGTCTCTGCTTGGCAGCAGCAGCAAAATTTGTGTAGAAAGTAGAGTTACTCGGCACTCTAGCCCAGATCCACTTCTGCTTCTGGGCCCAGGAGGCAGCCTATAATCCACAGGAGAAAAAGTTGTTGCTTTGCTTGTTTGAAGAACTTTAATGGGAAAAAGCCAACTACAACCTCATCCTGCCATGGCCAAACCCAGCCTTGACTGTTCATTGCCCCTGTGCTAACAGAAACCTCGTCTCACAGTGGGTTCAGGCAAGCTGGAATGCAAGGAAATGAGGATTTTTTCTTAGCAATCCAGGTTTAGAAGAAATCCTTAGGGGAATAAAAGAAAATGTTGAGGACAAAAATAGAAGACAATTTTTTTTTTTCCAAGACAGGCATCTTTTCTAGAACGTCCTGTTTGGTACTGCCTTTGAGATGTAATGGAGGAGGATACAACCCTTCGGTTAAAGCCTTGAACACCTTTTGCTGGTTTCTGGCTCAAGCCCTCGTATTCAGTGTCTTTTTTGAGTTATAACAGTTTATATAAGAGGAGGTCAGTTTAAGAAGGGAGATTTTTAAATCCCATTGCTGTCTTGAGGGAAAAAAAATAAACAAGAAAAAATAAACAATGAAAAACAACTTGACAGAAAATCCTGACCATGGATTGAATCTTCATGGCATGAAGATTTTCTTAAGCCATCTGGAGAAAAAAAAATCAGGTGTGCCAGGTGTTTTAAGGTATCAATCTAGCATGATGCTATTTACAGCACTGAAGACAGTCTTGCTAAAACTTCTCTCAGATGCTGACACTGAGCAACATTAAGAAGATTCCTTCCCCAGATAATTTTTCTTTGATTTCCTACAACCTGACACAATATTTCTTCTTATTAAGTGCCTCAGAAGTGAGTACTATTATCCAGGTGAAGTCAGCCTGGAGGTATGGAAGGGAGGAATAGCTGTTCATGGAGCTGTTTGTACAGGCAGTGAACCACAGTGGAAATGCAGAGTGCCAAAGTCTGAGATATTTATTATTCTTCTAATTAAATCCAGCTATGCTCTGCAGATACCATTTGCTTTCTCTGATTACTGGACACGGATTTGTGTCACAGGCATTAGGCAGCACTAAGTGGGGATGGTTTCCAGCACAGCCACCTAAGCCAGCAGGGAACATCTGGATCATGAAAGTTTTAGGGAGATAAAGATCATGAAAAGTGACAGAGTTGGAAAATAACTGTACATCCCAAATTCAGAGATGACAAGCCCAAGTTCACTGCAGAGGACAGCAAGGCTGTGATTTACAGAGATGGAGGGATTTAACCCCTTCTCTCCACACAGCACACAACAGTGGGGTTATTCAGGTCCAGAGGTTATCGAGGTACTACAAGTAAATGGCAAAAAAAAAAAGAAAAAAAAAAAAAGAAAAAGGGAAAAAAAAAGAGAAAAAAGTCCACATTTTTAGGAGTTATCCATAAAATGTCTTTTTAATACTTTGGGGTGTATCTGCATCTGGTATAAAATTCCTGTTGGTTCATTAATGGCTTCACTAATGGCTTTACAGTGAAAGACGGTGAGTGTATATCAGATATTAGGAAAAAATTTTTCCCTGTGAGGGTGGTGAGGCCCTGGAACAGGGTGCTCAGAGAAGCTGTGGCTGCTCCATCCCTGGAAGTGTCCAAGGCCAGGTTGGATGGAGCTCTGAGCGACCTGGGATAGCGAAAGTTGTCCCTGCCCATTGCAGGTGGATGGAACAAGATGATCTAGAAGATCTCTTCTAACCCCAAATATTCTATGATTCTATGATTAACTCTTAATAAGAAGCAGCACTTACGTGATGTCCATCAGTCACAACCTGACCACTGAGCTCTCAAATGCTTCTCTTGATTTTTATGGCAATTCCCACAAAATTGTTTCCCGGAAACAAGAGCCATATTACAAGTTCAAGAGGTTGGTTTCTTTTTGGGAAACTTATCTCAACTTCTAATGAGAATCTAGAAACAACCTACAAGTGGAGCTGATAAGATTGTTGTTCTGGGAAAACTTCCTACTCACTTTATAATTACAGAAAACCCAAGGAAAGCACAATTGAAGTCAAGCACTTCTGCCCCCTTACGGAGCATGGAAGACGCTGTTATTATAATGAAAGATGAAGTCTTAAGCTTTCCAGCAAACATATAATAAATCAATGTTCTTTCCCTTGTTTTAATTTCTCACACAAGATTTATGAACCTGTATATTTAGACTGTTTATTTAGAGCTCTGGCATGCAGGCTACTCTTGGCACAGTAAGAGAGCTTTCTCTGAATGGATTCTCAGAAGCTGCTTCGATTTGGCTTTATTTTAATGATTTAAATTTAAGAATCCATCACTGCCTTCCAATGATCAGCTCAAAGTTACCAAGGCCACAGGCACGTTTTCTGTTAGTCTCAATTCTGCTGCAGCATCAAGCCTGAACTACACCTGATTCCACAAACAGAAAAATCTCTCATTTCTTCACCACATCCCTCTGTTCCTTTATTAAATCTCAGTCCTCTGTTGGTCTTGATCCCCTCCCTGCCCTCTTATTTCTCCTCTTCTGCTGGGAATTCTTGGCTTGCAACCAGGTGCCACCTTGGAGCTGAACCAGGGGAAAACAGAGTTGAGCTCTTCGAGTGCTCCCACCAAAGAGTATCCCTCTGCTTGACTCACCAAAATGAGAATAAATATAGATGTGGGGACAGTTTTTGAATCATTTTTGAATTTCTGTAATTCCCTTTCAGTTACTGAGACTCTGTGATGGTGACTCTCAGCCTTTTCTGTATCACGAATATTCCTTGCTTACACACACCATGGATACCAGCAAGGGCTGTCTCCTCCCGTCACTATGGGAATACAAGGGAGTTTATGACGGTTTTCTCCTCCACAAACCTTTTTTTCTCCAAACAAGGGCTGATATTCCTCATTGTTTCCAGCCCGACTGTTCAGTGGATCACTTCTTTTCATACAACATGTCCCAAATACAGGCATTCTTTAATATCACCAACTGTCACTTGAGTGTGGGCTTCTGGAAAAAAAAAAAAAAAAATTGATCATATCTGAATAAGAAGTTACATCTATTATTTTTCCTTTTAGCATTTTCCTTTTTCGCAGTCCGTGTTAAAAATACATCCTGCTTTTCTGACTGCTCCATAAACCCTTCTCAGATCTTCCCAGGATAACTGTGCTGTCACTCCCCCACTTCACTCCCCCATGGCTGTGTCTGTCAGGTCACAGTGACCTGGCAGCACCCAGCTTGCAGCAGCTACAGGAGAGAGAATTTCCCCCAAGACGCCCCTGGTAACAGGGCAGAGGATTTGCTAAAATGGTTCCAAAAGTGACACTTTGATCTCTGTAAGGGGGAAAGCCTCTCTCTTTGCTCTTTCACAGCTGATCCCACATAAGGAGGACTCCTTGACTGGGATGAACTGTCAAGAGCAAGGAACAGCACACTGCTCTTAACAAACTTGTGGAATACATCTTTGATGTGGGTAAGACACAGTAGTGTAAGGAGATACACATTTAAATTATCTAAAAGAGAAAAAAAGTTTCTTTTATAAGATTCTCTGTTGTTACTCATTATTTTACTGTTGGGGAGACTCTCGGAGCCATAAAGAACTGTGTTTTCCCCCTTATCATTGCAGGGATTTTTGCAATTTCAGGAGGGCAATGAGGAGGTTGTATTTGGTTCTAGGTGAGACATTTAACCTTCTACTGTATTTCACTCACTCAGTAGAATGTGTAAATTATCCTTTACAAGAGCGAGAGTGCAATGTCACTGCTGAGTAAGGTGTCCTGCCTGGTTCTGAACATTTCCTCTGGATACATGATGTGAGTGAGCATGTAAATGGTTTTGTGCAAGTACAGCAGGTTGGCCTTGTACCGAGAAACTTCATGTTCTGCTGAAACATTTACTCAGAGGAGCTGTGAAAGGACAGCTCGATAAGGGCATGTCCTTCCCTCTTGTTGCAGAAATGTCCTCCAGTTGCAACTGCAGTCCTGTAATGCTTAGTCTCAATCCAGCAGGTAGAAATACAAAGTACAAATGAGTTTTTCCTTCTTTACATAGGCCTAGTCTAATCATTAATGATAAAAACATGGAATGGTTTGGGTGGGGAGGAACATTAAAGGTCATCTAGGTCCAGCCGCTGACCCCCTGCCATGGGCAGGGACACCTCCCACTATCCCAGGGTGCTCCAAGCCCTGTCCAGCCTGGCCTTGGTCACTTCCAGGGATGGGGCAGCCACAGCTTCTCTGGGCAGCCTCTGCCAAGGCCTCAACACCCTCCCAGGGAAGAATTTATTCCCTAAATCTATATCTACTCCATTGTAAGGCCATTCCCCCATGCACCGTCGCTCCATGCCCTTGTGAAAAACACCTCTCGAACTTTTTTGTAGCCCCTTTAGGTACCAGATGGGGCTCAAAGGTCTGCCTGGAACCTTCTCGATTCTCCAGACTGAACAACTCCAACTCTCTCAGCCTGTCTTCACAATAGAGGTGCTCCAACCCTCATGGCCTCCCCTGGACTTGCTCCAGCAGATCCTCATCCTTCTTGTTGTGGACCCCAGGGCTGAATGACGTTCTCCAGGTGTGGTCTCAGGAGAGAACAGTACAGAGACATAACTCTCTCCTCACCTGCTGCCCACACTGCTTTGGAAGCAGCCCTGGACAGGGTTTACTTTCTGGGCTGCAGGTGCACAATTGCCAGGTCACATTGTGATTCTCATTAACCAAGACCCCCAAGCTGTTTTTCTCCCAAGTGGCTTTGATTCCTCCTTGCTCATTTTTGGCCCGATGGTAGTGTTTAAACTAATATAGGAAGCAGTTTGGGCTCCCAAGTTTCTCCATATAGAAAAAGATTCACCTTGAGAGCGTGGCTCATCTCATTTAACCTCAGGGTTATCTCCTCTAGCTAAAGACCAGGAGAAGCCTTCATGCTGGGAACCAGCAGCAGACCTCAAAGTCTCACTCATGACTCATCTAAGATGGATTTTCACCATCCAATAGAGAACAATGAAAAGGCCCCAGGTCTGCCAGAGTTGAGGAAACATTTGGACAATGCTCTCAGGGACAGGGTGGGACTCGTGGGGTGTCCTGTGCAGGGCCAGGAGCTGGACTCGATGATCCTTGTGGGTCCCCTCCAACTCAGGATATTCTTTGCTTCTGTGATTCTATCAGAGACACAGAACTGTCAGTGCAGTATCATCCCAGTTTGGGACTGAAGGTGACACAGCTGAGCTGAGTGTATCCAGGCTTTTTCTGGGCAATCAAACCCCATTCTGTACAAAAGCTGGTGATATCTTCCAGTTTCTACCTCATAAATCTGCCTGTAAGTAAGGTCTTTTGTTTCCATTATTGGCATTAGGACACTGTCCCAGACCCTTCCATCTTAATTCTTAAGACTTTTCAGACTAAATAAATCCATGTCCAATATATAACAATTTATTCTTGCATCACTCTTGCACCATTCTTGCATAAGGGCTCTGAACATCCTGATCTGTGGGTGGCATCCCTGCCCATGGATGGGGTTTGGAACATCACTTCCAACCCAAGCATTTCTATGACTATATGGTTCTACGATCACAGTTCTCCCTCTGCTTAAGGATTCCTTCTCTGTTCCTGGAGTTCACTTATATTAAAGAATAATCATATTCCATCTCAGCTGCCTGTATCCCAGGCTGTAAAAAACAAAAACAATCCAAGGTTTTCCTACCTGGTAACTTCTCCATGCCACTGGTCGTTGGTCCTTCAGCACCAGCTTGAAGTCACATTTGTTTGTGGATTTTGTACCCTGTTCTGTAAGAGGCCTCATTTCAGTCTCACCAAAGACCTCTCCTGAGAACCCCTCAGCTGAGGCAGCCCTGGGATGTTTGCTTTTCCAGGGCTGTATCATTCTGTGATCAGCAAACACAACGTGCCCTTTTTACTCCCTCATTTTCCACTGCTCCAGCTTTAGAGTTGATTCTCTTGTTATTAATCCCCACACACACGACCTTACTCTTTGTCCCACTATATTTTTCAGTTCTCCATCCAATTCACCTCACTAATACACCAATCCTCTCCTGAATTGCCTGTACCTCCCAGCTTTGTGCTGTCTACAAAAGTCATTAGTAAAGCTCTATTTTTTAAGGCAGGGTCACCAATGGCAACATTAAATAAGATTAGTCTGAAGACAGAGCATTGTGAAACTCCACTAAAAACTGCCTTGTGAACTACAAGTTCTCTTCAGAATCCCAGGTCATTTCTCTTTAGTAGTTACTTACCACATTAGTATTTTGGAAATGATCCACATTTTCTCCAGTTAATAATATCCCATGTGGCACAATATTGATATTCATTGAAGTCTAAGTGGATTATGTCTAAAGCATTTTTCTCATCCATAAGAATTGGTTATCCTTTTTAAGGAAAGATATCAGACACAAACAGCCTTTGATAAATCTGTATTCCCTCCCATCTTGATTTATTTTCACCTCCTTTGGTCGTTCCTTTTCTTTAATTATTCATTCATTTTTGTTTTCGGGAAGATTTATTCTAAAGCTTGCACATTTCTGGGGCTGGGTGGTTGCTTTTCTGCACTCATATATGGACGCTATATTTATTATTTGACACACAGATGGAGCCACCCCCAACTTCATACATTTATTAAAGAGCTTTGAGATGGAGCACTGATTTCCTGAGCCAGCTCTTTCAAATATCAAGGATGCTGATTACCCGGCTCTGTATCTCCTCCCTTCTCCCTGGCTAAATGAAACTAGTTTAGAGAGTTTTGTTTCCACTTTGGTAATAGAAATTTCCATGTCCACAGTCCTCTTCCCATTAATCATCTTGTCTTTCCTTAGCAGGTTCCAAAGCGGAGTCCTTACAGAAAACAGAGCTGAAGTAGACCTTAAACTGCAGGGTCATATTTCCATTATCTTCAATGTCTGCCCTTTATTTCTTATTCCACATTTTCTTTCTGTTTTCATGTTAGAGTGCTGAAGAATCCTTGCTCTGTATTTTAATTTTCCTTGTGAGAATTAATCTGAATTAACTTTTAGGAATGCTTGTGCTATTCCTGTGTTTCTGAGCTCTAAAATGCAGTTCCCTCTTCTGAGCTTTTTGCTCTTTGTAAGGTCTCTGATTAACCCCATTTCTCTGTTAAGGTGATTTCAATTGAAGAAGTTCCCCTTTGGAGGAGCCTAATAAATCTCATCTTTGCAAAACAGAGGTTGCAAAACATCTGGGGTGGTTTTTGGGGTTTCTTTTACCTGCCAGGAGACAGATTTTTATTGAACCTTGAAACTGTTGCCTGAAGGACACACCTCCATCCTCTCCCGTTATATTATTGCTTATATTTCACTAAAGTCTTATTCAAATGTTTAAAATAGAATCACAGAATATCCTGAGTTGGAAAGGACCCACAAGGATCATCGAGTCCAAGTCCTGGCCTTGCACAGGATACCCCAAGAATCCCTCCCAGTCCCTGAGAGCTTTGTCCAAACGTTTCCTGAACTCTGGCAGTGTGACCACTTCTCTGGGGAGCTGTTCCATTGCTAAACCACCAAAACAAAGAACTTTTTCCTGATATCCAGCCTAAAAATCCCCTGACACAACTTCAGGCCATTCCCTCAGGCTCTGTAAGGTCACCAGAGAGAAGAGATCACTGCCTGCCCCTCCAGTGCCTCTCTTGAGGAAGCCGCAGACCCCGATGTGGTCTCCCCTCAGGTTCCTCTTCTCCAACCTGATCAAGCCAAGTGACCTCAGCCACTCTTCCTATGGCTTCACCTCGAGACACTCCACCATCTTCATTGCCAATGAATTATTTCAGTAGCAGGAATCACCTTGAAGACAAACAGAAAACGATCACTGTTTTTACTCATGCGTGTATCACTTTTTATTTTTCCTGAAATAAGTTACCACTGCACCACGCAGGATTTTCTAATTACTGAAGTTTCCATGACCACATGGGGTTAAGGTGCCATTCAGAGTTCAGGTTTCCTGTCCCTCTTACTTGGTCCAGCTCCAGGCTGCTGCTAGCAGTGATTCCTGTCCTTTCTTCTGTCCCCACCGACACAACTGCTCAGCCAAATGTGGGAAGGCACAGGAATATGCAGCCAGGGCCAGCTGGGAAGTGGAAGGAGCAGGACCAGCTGCATTTCTGATGGCAGCCCAGGCTGAGACCAGAGTATTACACAGATCAGAACACTGAGTCAGTCATTTAAAACACTCCCAGGCACATGGTGGGGTTCTGGGTGTCCTGCGCAGGGCCAGGAGCTGGACTCAATAATCCTTGTGGGTCCCTTCCAACTCAGGATATTCTATGATATTCTATACTCCCAATAAATAGATCAAGTGGCCCACATTTAATTCTGTTGTGTTTGAAATTATATCACTTTAAGATTAAGAGGTCTGGCTCATTCAAGCACCAATTCATTAATATCTTAAGCTAGTGGACTATGAAAAACATTTTCCAAAGTTAATCATTCTCCCTTTTCGCATTTATCATGCTGATGAATGCAGGTATCCTCTCTCTGTTTCTCTACCCCAGCACTGTATTATCTCAATGGCCTGCAGGTGTATAGATTTGTATCTCATTTTATCAAATCTGTCTGAGAAAAATAAAAAGAATACACTAACTCATTAAAATTAGAGTGCCAGCCTCACTCTGATTTAACCATCTTTAATCAGGCTGATCAATACACTTCAGCTCCAATCTCCAAACAGATAAATAACTAAGTAAAACAATTTCCAAAAAAAGTTTTATTCGGATGATATGCAAGAAAATGAAAACACTAATTTTGATTTTATATAAAGCCTTCAGGATACATTATTCAAAAGCACTTTGTGAACTGAAGTAGGAAATTGATCCAGGAATTATTGACTCAGAAGAGGTTCTTCCATTGACTTCACATAAACGCTGGGCCAGGACTGGAATGCAGCTGATCCAGTGCTGAAGTGCAGCCACTCCTGATCCAAGGTGGAGGTGCTATTCAACAGCATAACAACACCAATTGTCGTGTAAAATTTTGGGACATGTTGTCTTAATGAGTTATATCGTGATTTGAATTCTTGGTGAAATTTAATCAGGCAAAATAAAACTCTTCAGCTTGTTACTCAGCCTAAGACTAAGATGTCCTTTCTTAACTATCCTCATCCATCCTACTGACTGCAAGTGATCATGGAATAGTTTGGGTCCTTAAAGAACATGGAATAGTTTAGCACCTTAAAGACGCTCTAGTTCCAATCCCTCTTCCATGGGCAGGGACACTTTCCACTAGCCCAGGTTACTCCATCCACCCTGGCCTTGGACACTTCCAGGTCCAGAGGGACAATCACAGCTTCTCTGAGCACCCTTTGCCAGGGCTTCAGCACCCTCTCAGGGAAGAATTTCTTTCAAATATCCAATCTAAGCTTGTCCTCTGATAGTGGGAAGCCGTTCCCCTTTGTCCTGTCACTCTATGCCCTTGTTCAAAATGCTTCTCCAGCCCTTTTGGAGCTCCTTTAGCTGCTGAAGGGTGCTCTAAGGTCACCCCAGAGAATGGAGGGGTGGGGAAAAGATGTTCTTAAGATTTGGGTTTATTTCTCATTATTGTACTCTGATTTAATTGGCAATAAATTCAATTAGTATTTGCCAAGCTGAGTCTGTTTTGCCCACAGTACTATTTGGTGAGTGTTTTCTCCCTGTCCTTATCTCAAACCATGAGTCACTGTATTTTCTCTCCCCTCACCAGCTGAAGTAGAAGAGTGACAGAGCAGCTTTGGTGGTCACCTGGTGTCCATCCAGGGTCAACCCACCACCACAGAGTGCTCCAGGTGGGGTCTCACCCGAGCAGAGAGGGAGAATCACCTCCCTCGACCAGCTGGCCACACTGCTTTGGATAGAGGGAACTTCAACTAATTCAGGATCCAGGGATTCCCTGTAATGCAGCATCCTTCTGGCCACAAGCTGGAACATCTGTTCAGCTTTGAAGCAGAGAAAGCTTTACCTTGTGGATGCCTCTTTTGCACCATCCAGCCTCTTCTTTGGAACTCTGCCATCGGTGACAGCTTTGAAATGGCTGAATAACCATGATATTTTTAAGGAAGTAAATTTATTAAAGGTGGGGAGGAGGCACTAAAGATATCCAGAAACTGCAGCATCAGGTGTAACATGCCAGTCTCAGAGCTGCTGTGTGTCCTCTCCAGTCAGAAGCACTTCACAGACCTGTGCTCATCTCTCCCACTCACAGAACACAAAGAACAAAGCTATCCTAATGAGAGCAGGGTTTATTTGCACTTAGCATTTATTTCCTTTTCGAAAAAGGATGCTCAGGCTGAAAAGAATCAGTGATAAAACCTCTCCTCTGAAACATACAGCTGTAGCTCACTACAATAGTTAGTAAAAGCTCATTTTTCAGAAGAAAGGCAAAGTAATTTTCCAATCCCTGGGCAATCTATTCAAGAGCAGGGATGAGGCTCAACAACATTACAAAGGGCATCCACCGAGGGAGGTAACCTCTATTATTTCATTGGATGCCCTCTAGGAAAAAGCTCTTCCATATGAGGATTAGGGAAATTCAAGCAAATTCCCTCTTCTTTATCACGTCAGACATGAGTGTTTTGTTTAACCTTAAAGGTCCTCTGCAGTATATTTTTACACCCTTTTGACGCTCTCCCCCAAGAGGTTGCCTAGGATCCCCTCTTTCATGAGCTGCAGTGTCATGTCGCTTTTTTGGCTGTTCCTTCATTGGCTTTATGGAGCTTTAGGGCCCTTTTTCCACACAAAAGCACAGCTCTGCCTAGCAGGATAGAAAGCAGCTTTAACCCAGCTGCATGATTAGCACATTTTTCTAGGACATGGGAATGGTGGATTGGAAACTTCCCAACCTGTGAGACTTGAGTCCAAACCACCCACTTCCTACACAAGGAAGATAATCTCTATTATACTGCAAAAGGGACAGATTTTGCATTACCAGACAATCAGGACTGTGTCATTGGTGATCATTACATGCACCCAGAACATGCTTTTGAGATGAGCTTCCCTGGGGTGTTGGAGAAGAGAACCAGAGTCCTGCATCTCATGAAGTGTTGGGAAGGAATTGCTCAGGTGTGCAGAGAGAGTAGCGCCTCTGGATATGCAGAGAAAATTTTAGATATCTAACACTTAGTATTTCCTATTCCTGGACTCCCTATCCCTGGGGGTGTTAAAGACAGGTTGGATGGGGCTCTGAGGAACCTGGTCTAGTGGAAGGTGTCCCTGCTCACAGAAATGAGATATTTAAGATCCCTGTAGAAACCTAGAAGATAAAGGGGGCTGACATTTTTCTCAATCACCAATAGCAGTGGAGCCAGCCAAGGATTGTTGTGGCTGGAGGAAGGAGCTATATGGAGGTAGGGCAGCACTTTTCAGGACAAACATCCTTGTTCTCACTCCTGGAGATCACCACAACTCAGCAAAGCCCAAGCACAGGAGTGAGGTTGAGAATCGATGTAAGGAGGTCAAGACTATCCAAGATCCCAGAAGCCTCTGATCCATTTCCAGACAGGTCTGGAAGAACAGGCTGTGGATGACAACTAATTTGCACAGGAAGTGAGAAATTTATCGCCAGTGTGGGCAAAAATTATCTATAAAAATGTACCCCCATGACACCTGGGCAGTCCAGGACTCAGGACAACCCATCAGCTGGATCAATGCTGGACACAACACTGATGATTCCTTTTTTTTCCCTTTTCTCTTTCCCCCTCTTTAGTTCATCTCTCTTACTTCTCTTCCACTCTACTCATTTATCCAGACCCCACTGCCAGTGCTTATACAGGAGATCAGGGAGTAACTTACATAAATTTCTATGCCAAGTGTGCAATTTACTAATAAAACTTCGCAAACTTTGATTATTGCTGTTCCTTTTGACCAGGAACATCTACAAATCTTGCATGCTCCCTTTCCCTTAAGAGTGGGATGCCACAGTCCCTTCCAACTCCAAATATTATATGATTCTAAAACGAAAAGCATTGGCATTTACGGACACAGTGCCTAAAAAAACCCCTAAGAATCTTCTCTCAGACAGTTTTGCAGCGTAACCATCCCAACTTTCTTCATGGAACAGCACCTAATTGCTAAAATTTCTTAATTTGGGTCTCATTTCCAGTGCTCAAAAGCAACCAGAGATCCAATCAATATTGGCAACTTGTGCTACAAGCACCTTGTTAGCCAAAGTGCTTCGTGTGGGTCTGGGTGATATCTTGTTGTCTGATTTCTTGCTCCCACTGCTGCTATATGCAGTCATGACACTGAGAAATTTTAGGAGGAATTTTAGCAACATAAATAAGGGCAAAGGAAAGCATATTTTCTTGATCAGACTATCTGCCAGCCATTCAGATGGGAGGGGAGGAGCTGATTTAGGCTGCTAAATTTAATTGAAGCATATGTTCTTGGGCTTTACCGTGGGAAATCCTTAAATCTCCCTTACCTTGTTTCCTTTCCAGGTCATTACAAAGTTTAAATCACATTGAAAGGTTCTTATTTCATTACCATGCAATATTTTTTTCTCCACTTCCTACAGAGAAAACATACAGAAACCCCCATCAATAAGATATGATGACCATTTGCAAAGGGACAGCAAAATCAAGATGCTTGAGGGTCTTTCAGGAAAGCAGCGATCACTTATTTAAGGGTATTAAGAAACAGAAGATGATGGCATTTATCATTAGAAGATGTAGAGGGAAGATTAGAAGAGGCACATGATGAGGAGCCTGTGGTCACAGCCCAAATGGGCATCAATGACACAGGTAAGGAGGTTTTGTGTGTAGAAGCAAAAAATTAGGCTCCTGGAAAAGAAATCGAAAAGAAGGATCTCTATGGTGATGTTCTCTGAAGTGCTTCCTTATCTCTTGCAGGTCCAGGGAGACTGGTGGAGAGGCAGAGTATGAATGTAAGGCAATTTCAGAATCATGTGACATGTGTAGATTGCCAAAATCCAGTACGGGAGGGATGGAGTTCACCTGAGGCATGGTCACTTAAAATCAGGGAGGCTGGGAGGGAGCTCTGAGAGTGGGGAGTGAGGGAAGCCAAACCAGAGCATATGGTTTGGGATGACATTTCTAAAGATGAAGACACAAACGTAGGTACCGCTCAATGAAGAATAGGTCATGGGAAGTAAATAACCAAAGAGAAAATGGAAAACAAAAAGATTGACATTTGAAAAGGTTGTCAAGACAGGAGCTAACGTGGCAGTAGGTGTTTTGCTATGTAAATACTGGAAACCTCAGAAATGCAGGCGATGGAACCGGCCTTTTTGAGCCTGAATAAGAGACAGAAATGCACAGATCAAAAACTTGGTGGAAGGAAAACAATCAAAGGGACACTGTATCAAATAAGCCATGTGCTGGCAGGAGAGAGGAAAACACATCAACAAGAATCTCTATGAACTGCAACTCCGAGCCAAGATGAAACAATGCACCTTTGGGCCAAGAGACCTTCCTACTCACCCGTACAGAGGTACTGACTGATGCCAAAAAACCCAAAAGGTAGGAACAGCAGGAAGTAGAATCATAAAATCATAGAATGGGTTGGGAGGGAACTTCAAGAGCATCCAGTTGCAAACCCCTGCCATAGGTATGTCCCACATACCAGGGATACCCTCCATGAGACCAGGTTGCTCCAAGCCCTGTCCAACAATTTGAACACTTCCAGGGATGGGGCAGCCACAGCTTCTCTGAGCAACCTGTGCCAGGGCCTCCACACCTTTGTGGGAAGAATTTCTGCCAAACATCCAGTCTAAATGTCTCATCTTTTAGCCTGAAAGAAACACCCCTCATTCTGTCACAATAGGTCCTGGTAAGAAGTCTTTCCTATGAGTTCCCTGTAGGTACAGGAAAGGGCTCTCAGGTCCTCCCAGAGCTTGCTTTTCTCAGCTGGGCTGAACAATCCCAACTCTCTCAACCTGTCTCTACAGCAGAGGTGCTCCAGTTCTCTGAGCATCTTCATCTTCTCCTCAGGACTCGTTCCAATAGGTCCACATCCTTCTTATCCTGGGGTCCCCAGAGCTGGAAGCAGAAGTCCAAGTAGGGTCTCACCAGAGTGGGGTAGATGGGCAGAATCTCCTCCATTGGCACAGCAGTCACACTTCTGCTGCAGCCCAGGACACAGCTTCTCATCCACCAGCATTCCGGGTGATTTCAGTTCCCTACATGGAGACTGAGCAAAGGTCACATCTGAGTCTGAAGCAGCAGCTGGTGACTGATCCCAGAAGAAGATACATAACCCCTGGGTTGCTATAAAAATCTAGTTCAAAATCTCATCATGAAGTCAGCAACCTGCAGCAAATTCCACTATGTACCTTGCATCAACATCCCAACGGGAACAAACAGGCTGAGCATCCACCAAAGCTCTGTTCAAATCCACTAGCAGGACTGGCTAGAAATAAGCTTTTAAAGGAAAGTTAAAAGGAGAAGTTAAAGGAATTAAATCCTTACAGGTGTTGGCAGTACTGTCAGGGTGTTGAGTAGGAAACAAGCCACTGGTGTGCTTCTGGTTTGCTGGGGAGAAAAAAATTGAGCCAGCATGGTGGAACAGGAGGATAAAACTTAGAGATAAGAAGATATGGAAGAAACAGGGGCGATAAACATTCCAGACCCTCTTTGAGAGGATTCAGGAAAGAGCCTGCTTGAAAAAAGTTTGGATTAAAAAGACAGAATAACTACAGACAAAACAGCAGGGCTGGATATATTTACCCAAGAGTTTTGGAGCAAATAAAAAATTAAATATCTGAATTATTAACAACAATGTGCAATGTTTCACTTAAAGTGTCCCTGGTATGTGAAGACTGGAGAGGATCCAGGACAGATCCAGGGAACTGCAAACTTATAAACCTGACATCTGAACCAGACAAATTATCTGAAACTTTGATGAAGGAAGGTAAAAAGGTTTCACTTCTGGTTAATTGCACCATATAGAATACTTGGGTTTTTTTAATGAGTTAAGAGGGTGTCAATAACCCAGGAAATAAAATTATTTTGGATGTCCAAAAAAGAGGTTTTACAAAAGGTATTTAAAGGAAATAAGGAGGTCTTGAGTGATATAAATAATTTCTTAAAGGCAGTAAGCAGAGGGTGTGAGCAAAAATTTGGTTTCTTTTAGTGTAAGGACTCGTGTCTTTAAAGGAAAGTAATGGGAATTAAAATAAAACAAAGAAGAAAGTTCTTCACGCAGCAGGTGTTAGTCATGAAAAATACAAATGGACATTTTTATGGGCTTAAATCTGGGTGGGGAGCTGGAGGAAGGAATCAGCAAGGATCACAACAGGGCCAGGAAATCTCAGAACTGAAAATAGTTGGGAGATTGGCAGAGTGGCCATAAGAATCTCCCCTGTGCTCTTCTGCCACCCACTTCTGATGATGGGAGAAGATGGATCAAACGTACCTGGGTCTGAAACAACATTGATTTTTTAAAAAGATTTATTTTAAAACAGCATGGGTTTGAATTTCTTATGGGCTTAATCAATCCAACCCTTCCCACTGAAGGGGGAATTGATTGTCCAAATCATAGAATGTGATGGGCTGGGAGAAGTTTCAGGAGATTTTTTGGTCCATCCCCAAATCATCTCAACCATCACACACAAAACACTTCCGCTGATGATTTGTGATTCCACCTGGTTTTGAAAACTTCCAGCAGCCACAATTCCAGACCTTCCCAGGTAGTCTGTACAAGTGCTTTACAAACCTTAATACCAGATACTGTCTTTTCATATCTAAATTAAATCTTCTCCCAGCAATCCAAGCCAATTTAAGCCAATGACTTCTTGACCTATCCTCAGTGGGCATGGAGAATAGTTTTTCTGTTTCTTTTTACAGCAAGGCTTCATGTATCAGAGAAGTTATTCCCATTTCCCCAGATCTTCAATTTTCTAGATTCACCAAGCTCATCTCTTTTAATCTCTGTTCATAATTAAATTGTCTAGATCTTGGATCTTTCTTGCAGCTGTTTTTTGGACTTTCTCTCACTGTCTTATAGTGTGGACAGGAACTTCAACGTAAGTTCTGCTCAGTCATAATAAACACTGGAAAAAGCACTTTTGCTTTTGGCATTGAATCCCCAAAACTTTATGTTTGTCTTTGGGCATATAAAAAAATTTCTTTAGGAAAAGGAAGGTATTATCACATCTCTCAGACCAGTGTCACTATTTAAAAATGATTCTGCAGTGGCACTTGGAGTTTGAACAGAGTAATAATCTGTTGTGGGACATGAATAGAATCAAAATCACAGTCATTAAGGTTGGAAAAGACCTCCAAGATGAGGTCCAACCTTATCGAGCCCAGCCACTGACCCAGCATTGCCAAGTTCATCGCTAAACCATGTCCTTAAGTGCCACATTATGTAGTACAAATGTGTAGAAAACCTTTTACCTTTGAAAATGTGTAATTTGAGAGAAAAAAATATTAACTGGATGAGAGCAGAGGCAGGAAGAACAATTCTTGACTAATGAGTGGTAGTAACTGTAGCTTTAAAAACAGTAACAGATTTGGTTCTGTCAGAGGGAATTCAGCCTTAAAACCAGAAAATGAATTAAACCCCAATTAGATGTTTTAAATCCAGATGTTTTTCTTATTTTCTATTTTCTCTTTTTTTTTCCATTTTTTTATTTTTCTATATACCTACTTTTGTTTCAGGGGTTCCTTTCTCAGGCCCATAATTTCACAAGTGCACCATAAAAAGGAGGTTTTCAGTTATACTCTGGATACTTTGATGCCCTTAGAAGTGCCAGAATGGTTTGGGATGGAAGGGACCTTAAGATTGTCCCATTCCAGCCCCTCTGCCATGGGTAGGGACATCTTCCACTTGACCAAGTTGCTCAAAACCACACCCAACCCATCCTGGGGGATGCGCAGTCATAAGAACAAGGCACTGAGATTTTCAGAGCTGAAATCTCCCTTGGTTCACTCTCTGCAGTGCTTTCCTTGCATCCTTTGTACCTGCAGCTCCTGGACCACAGCTCCTCTGCGTCCTCCAATTTTTCCTCCTGATTATCCAGGTGCAGCACTGCTGAACCGAGCGAAAGATCAGCGGTGTTTTGTCACAGAGTTAAGTGGAATGAGGGATTTATTCTGCCCTCCTGAGTTTTGCTCACCACCAGCCCGGTTTAGCCCCGTTCCCTCACCGTTGTGTTACATTTGTTGGTCTCAGCATGGGCTCCTTTAGCTCTGTCAACATCACTTTCAATTGCCACTTGTCATCCCTGCTCCGAGCTCGATTTAACATCTCCAGCTTCCATAAGCAAAACTGATCACTGGGATTACTGAGAGTATTGGACATGCTTTATTGATGAGGTGATTGACTTATCATTGCCTCGGAGACAAAGTTTTTTATATCAGCTCACAGCTTTTATTTTCCTAATTCAGATGCAATCAGATATCTCCAGAAAAGTAAGGGTCAAATGTAGCAACACTCAGATAAATCCAGGTGAAATGCCACTAAAATCCACAGCTATTGCAGCTATAACCAGATGTAACTGATGCAGGAATGCACAAAGTATTGAAAATCATTTCTTTATGGCTCGTGATTCCTCCTTGTGACGTACCAGACCTGCCAGGTGGTCACCAGCTTGGGACATGTATTGCTGCCACAGCAGTACTTGATGAAAACATCTGTTTTATGCCAGATTTTGCTCAGTCCTGGACTTCAAGTCTCTCTTGGACTTTAAATAGACTGAAATAAGGTTGTTCAGGGATTAGCTGGCTTTCTCCAGACTCCTTTTATTGTTGCTATAATAACTTTTTTATTAAATTGCTCACAGGTAACAACATACGGATGTGCTGTGATAAGCTCTCTGAGCTGTGCTGTTTTCAGGGAATCTTAGGTCACTGGATGCATGTCTGGAAATAGGAAATACGAGTCACCCTTGGTTTTGTGAAGCATTCAGGCCGACTTGTGTTTGTTGCTGTGCTCCTTGCAGTTGACTGGTTTGGTGTATAAGGCATTTGAGTGGAAAACAGCATTTTTATCAAAGAAAAAAAGCACTTTTCCAACTGTGTGATTGCCCAGTTAATTCAGGATTGAAAAGTTAAGTACTGCTAAAAACCAGCTTTATTTTTCCCAGCAGTCTTCAGGAAAGCCACAAGCCCAGCCTAATTACTGAAAAGAGTAGGGAAAAGTAGTAAAAGAAGGTACAAATCTGGGAAGGAAAGGGGGGAATAATTTCTTATTTAAATCTGAAAGGAAAATGGACCAAACAAAGAAAGAAACGTCTGAAAAGAAGTTTTGTGAGGTTTTGTTCATTTTTTTGTTTGGTTGTTTTTTGTTGGTTTTTGTTGGTTTTGGGGGGTTTGGTTTGTTTGTTTCGCTGAGGGGTTTTGTTGTTTTTGTTTGGTTTTTTGTTCATTTTTTCAAGTGGAAATGAAAGCTCCTTAAGCACAAATATAAAACTATTCTAAATAAATAATTCCTAGAATATTTTAAAATCTGGAGAAATTTATTTGTACATACTCCAGATAAATAGCGAGGCCTTCTCTTTCATATAATTGCAAGGAAAAATTGCTCTTTGTTCTTCCCTTATGTTTACATGGATATTGGGCACAGCAACCATGTCCTAATGGGATAAGTTAAGCACTCACTGACACTTTCTTGTGTCAAATATAATTTTGAGTTACCTCACTTTCCCTGAACTTATAACACTTCTAGCCATTCCAAAACAGGAGAGAAGTTAATAGCACCTTAGATTATATACATGATGCTTAGAACATAATCCAAATTATAACCTAAAATCCCCACTTTATTTAATACAAGTTATTTGTCTGGGTTCTCCTGCTTTGTAGAAAAGTCCTGTAGTATAGGAATGAAACCCCACTCAGTTATTTTAAGTATGTAATAGAGTGTAATACAAATTGTTACAGTGAAGCCAAATCCACACATCTTAGGAAAAAAGTAACCAAGAGGACAATAGGATTACCTTGCCATAAATACTTCAGTAGCTCAGCAATTATGAGATTATGATTTAAGATGAGTCACAAAACAAACCTGTGAGCCAAAAGGAAACTCCTTCCAAAGAGTGGAAGAAATTCCCTAAAGACACAGGCAGCCTAAGTGGATAATCATCCCAGCAGGGACGAGGTGAAAGCATCACAGCTGGGTTTATTTAAGTTCCTGTAGAGATCCTCCATTTCATCTTCACCGAGGAACTGGGGCAGTTTTCCAAAGCAGAAACCCACTGAGAACTTCCCCCCCAAGTCAGGTTTTTCAAACCCCTCCAGGTGCAGGGGTCCAGCCTTCAGGAGTTTGGCTCATGGGGAATGAATCCCTGCTTCCACCTTGGGAAACGCCACCCAGCAGCTGGCAAACGGGCAACCTCCTCCCACTAAAAGATGAGAAACATGAAGATTAAGCTGTTTTAATAAAATTTTGGCCTGTGGAGATTTTGGTTCCCATACAGCTGACTGTATATTTTTCAGATTTATAGATGTTATCACTGTGGGATGGAACAAAGCTGTTAATTATTTGGGTTTTTTCCTCTAAATTCAGAGAAACTAACATCTTAATTGCACACAATGCCTCGCCTTGCTTATGTAAAAGACCTGACTTCCACACCATGCCAAAAACCCACCCTTGGTCTTTCTAAAAGCTGTTACAGATCAATAAGCAGCTGTTAATAACAAGGACCAGCCCTGCTGCACACAATGAGAAGGTTTGCAACAGCTCAAATTCCTCAGAAGAAAAATGTCCCAAGAGAGTGTGCAGCATTATTATTGTATGAATAACGCACGTATTGATTAAGCAGTATTTCTCCAGCTCCAAAATGCAAAACCAGCAAGATGCAGCCTGCAAACCAAAGCAGTCCTATGAGATTTATCCCACTGTAATTTTTATGATTGCTGCCCCTTGGAACACTTGGGCTGTTTTATATTGGCACGTGTTTATATATTTCTTTTCTTATTTACTTTCATGAGGCTCACGCGTGAGGTAAATATGATTTGTACTGAAAATTACTGCAAAATTTTCACAGTGATTTTTGAAATGCAATCTATGCTTCTTGCAGGATTAACTCACTCTTCCTCCCCTCCAAAAGAAAACATCCAGCAAGACACAGTGTGTTGCACATGTAGCTGTAGTCAGAGGATTTTGCAGATGACAAGCAGACAGCTGTATTTTGTTATCAGTATATTTTTATGACTCTTCTCCTAAGGGATTTTCTCCAGAGCCCACAGAAATAAATGATTATCAATGCAGCAAAAGATGGAGGAAACTGCTCTGATAGCAGTTTGGTGCTGTAAAACCCTGAAGTTTATGGAGGCTCAGGTGGCCCCTCAGCCCTTTTAAAGCTTTTTTTTAGCAGGGCTACTGGTGCAGAACTCCATTTCTGAACAGGCAGCTGCCTTGTCAGTCCCTGGTTAAAATGAATTGTTGGTTAAAGGCTCTATCAAGAAAATCCTCTTTATAACTCCTTTTGCAAGCCAGCCACCATGTAAAGCTGCTGTCGCTTGGCAAATAAAAAGCAAACCCCTCGCAGGTACAGCTGTACTCCAGACTGCCCTGTCAAAGCACTTTGGCTGGATGAACCTCCAGTCTTGGGCTGCAATTTGTGGTGTTTTGGAGAAAATTAGTGACTTTGGTAGCAGCAAGTTAATGGGGTTTATTAATTTATTTCTGTGAGCAGTGCCTCGGGCTATGTGTGACTATGAAGGAGGGCACAGATTTATCAGAGAATCGTGGAATCATTAAGGTTGAAAAAGACCTGTAAGATCACTGACTCCAACCATTCACCCAGCACTGCCAAATTCACCAATAAACCCTGTCCCCAAGTGCCACATCTACACTTTAATGGGCATTTCCAGGGAAAGGTGAATCCACTAATTGCCCTTTACAGTGCTTGACCATCCTTTCAGTGAAGAATTTTTTTCCTAATACACAACTTGAATCTTCCCTGGTGCAACTCGAGGTCGTTTCCTTCTATCCCATCTCTTGACATTTGGGAGAAGAGACCAACCTCTGCCTGGCTACACCCTCCTGTCAGGGAGTTGTAGAGTGACGAGGTACCCCATGAGAAACCTTTCTAGAGAACAGACACCATCAGCTCCCTCGGCCGTTCCTGGGGTTCCCCCCCGAGGAAGGGGATAATGAGAAGGGCAGCGAGGAGGAAGAGGAGGGCGTGGAACAGAAAACATTCCCTGGAGCGGCAGCAGTCGAGGAGCAACTCCTGAGGAGCGGCCCCGGGCCGCGCCCTGAGGAGGGAGGCGCTGAGAGGAGTGGGCGGAGCCCCCTCGGGCCATCCCCTCCGCCGATTGGTAGCCGGGTGAAGGGGGCGGGACGCGGCGTCGCGGTGCACTCCGGGAGTCGTAGTCCATAGGGGGCAGTGCGGCCAGCGGCAACTGCGGGAAGAGGACTACAACTATGGGGAGGGAGGGACACGTGGCCGCGGTGGGCGGGGTCGCGGCGGTCACGTGATGTTTGGGTGCCGGCGGTGACGGGCGCGCGGCGGCAGGTGAGGGGCGCGCGCCGGTGCTGCCGTGGGGACACGCGGGTGACACGGCCTGGGAACGTCGGGGCCGGGGTGGCACTGGGCCTGTGTGGCACGGGGACGGGGCTGGCCTGGCACTGGGGGTTTGTGTGACACGGGGACAGGTGTGTGTGTGTG